>JBDJHY010912237.1:0-14764 GCA_039654485.1 Withania somnifera
TTTTGTTTGTGTGCATTTTGACTATTTTACCCTTCTTGTAGTAAAATTAAGTTTGATTCCATTTTGTATTAAAATGAGTTTTGAGTATGTTTTTGGAAATTATGAGTTTTTGAACTTTTAAGTGAGAAATGTGGAACTCTAGGGGTCATTTGGAGTTCGGAACCTCAAATTAAAAATCCGTCAGTTCTACCATCCTCAAAATGTTGATTTTGGTCTAATAGGACCTTTATTTTTTATTTTTAGCACATTCATAGTGATTTTGGGTTTCTTGACGGGATAAAATTGAGTTTTGAGGGAAATGAGTGACTTTGTTTAACATTGGGACTTAGTGCTCGGATTGAAAATTCAATAATTTTGTTGGATTCGGAAGGTGGTTTTTCACCTAGAATGAGGTCTCTTTTATTTTTAGTAGGCCCTGGGGGCATTTTGATAACTTTAGTTAAAAATGGATCCTTAGCGAGTATCGGATCAAAGACACCTCGTATGCGTGTTTTGATGATTCTATTGAGTTCGAAACATCAATTAGTCTAATTTCATGTATTATTTATTTGTACGGTATTTCAGATAAATCCCAAGGTCCAATCGAAGTTGTTCATTTCCATGTTATTGCTTTAAAAAAAATCCACCAATGTTGTCATCTGGCAACCTTCACATTCATAAGCTTGGGTTGCGTTCGCGGAGGGTTGGGCAGGGAAAACATTATGTTGGTGTAGGGATATCCATGTTAGCAATGTCCAAGCTGAGTTTCCTTTCGCGATACGACGAGAATGCCCGTTGACCTCAGCAATCGCGAAAGGGACTGCAAATGTGGTGAATTGTGTATCTGAATAGTGAAGTCTTAAAAACCCAAATTGTTGCATTGTTTCTTATATTTTGATAAAAAATTACTCAATTTGGTAAGAGCAAAAAGGAGGATTTCGAGATTTATCAACTGGGTAACAATTCTAAATCCCTTTTCATCAATTCTCAATTAGTTTAACATGATTTCTACATAAAGTTTGAAGGTTTTGAATAAAAAAATAGTGGTTCAAGGCATGAACTCAAAAATAATAAATCTTGATTTTGAAGCCTGAAAAAGATTGGGTGTTCAATGAAATCTGATAGTTAGATTCCCCAAGTGATAGTTAACATGCTTTCGCAAAAAATTTAGTTTTGACCCCATGGGCCCAGAGTGAATTTTTGAATAACACTCCACAATGAATATGGCTATTGATTTTCAATTAGTCTTATATGTATTGTATTTTTAACTAGATTATGATTATTTAGAGGCTCAAGGGAAGTGCAAATCTCACGATTGAGATGTTTTCTTCACGTCTAAGGAAAGTTGAGGTTTCATGGTCTTTGTATAAATCTTTGATGTATATTGTGTTCTTTATTAGTTGTGGTTGGTGAATTTGTTTAAGAAATTAAGTCAGGAATTAATGGGTTGATTATCATACAAAATAAGTTGAATAACTTAAGTCATGCAATAGACACAGTTATGAGTAATTACTTGGAAAATGGTGATATTATTGAAAAATGGAAATTTATATTGTTGTTATGGTAACTCGTTCACAACTTGATTGTTCTCATGATGATTTTGGCATATTGTTATTTTGGTAACTTGCTCACAATTTGATTAAATTATAATTTTAACATATTGATATTGTTGTTGTGGTAACTTGCTCACAACTTGATTTTATTATAAGTTGAACATGTTCATATAGTTCTTGTAGTAACTTGCTCACAAATTGATTAAGTTATAACTTGAACATGTTCATATTGTTTTTGTAGTAACTTGCTCACTAATTGATTAAGTTATAACCTGAACATGTTGTTATTGTTGTTGTGTTAACTTACTCACAACTTGACATTATTTGTGGATCGGGTACCACACTAGTACAGATGGATAAATAACATAGTTATGGATTGGATAGCATGCCTGTACGGAAGAAAAAATTATAGGAACCACAAATTATATATATATATATAGGATCGGATAGCACGCTGGTATAGGTTCATGGGCATTGTGAGCCCCCCATGGGTCATGACAAATATTGACAGCAGATGTGGACATTTTAGGCATATATGCATCATGAGTACTTTCACATTTACATTGCATTTACATTGATTTGTTCTTACTTGACTTGTCTTTCGATTGATACTTACACTCACTTGATAATTGTTGATGATTTGAGACTACTTGTCACTTGATTATGAACAAGACTTATTGTTGCTACTACTTGATGACCTTAGATCTTTTGATCATAGTTGAGGACTTATGCATAGTTGATAGTCATCAATGGTCCAAGAAATTCTGTAGAAAATAGATTATTAAGTGTTGATTGGACTGTTGTATTATTATGAACTGTTTGCAGGTTGTAATATCGGGGGTTGGAGGAATAGTAGGAGGATCATCGTTATTTAATACTTAGACCAACTGAGGATGCTATTATACAATTATTTTCACACCCAGGTTGCCTTTTTCTTCACTTTTATGCAGGTGCTGCAGAGGAACAATTTTGAGCTCTCTCCTCTCACTACTAGCAGCATATTCTAGGACATTCAGAGCTAGCTTCCATTTATTCACTGTGACGCCCCTAGCTCAACCTCTAGGCAGGACTAGCATCCTTGGCCACTAAGTTTTCTTGGAAGCCTCAAAAGAACCACATAGATCATGCATAACTCTACTCACTTCATTCAGGAGAAGCAATAACAATAATATCATAAATGTAATGGGCTCTTAAAAATATTCATTAAATTGTCTCAACAAAAGAATATATAAACTCGTGTCTCAAAACATATACATCTCAGTCTGGAAGCCTCTACTCGCTAAATAATAGACTTCTACCACAAGAGTTTACTATATAAACTCTAATAAATGAAATAAGAATTCAATAAAATAATGTCCAAACTCTAGATAAATAAATAAATGCAACTCCAAAGCTGGACCCTCAAATTAAGTGAGGACTCACCAGTCTTCTAATCTTCTATAAATCAAATGTCAACCTTGAATGTTTGGGTGGTTGGAAAAATCTACCTGAGGAATAACACATGTATCAAGAGTAGAATCAACACATAAAATATGCACTGAGTACGTGAGCATGAATAAAAATAGGCTATACAATATAATGATAAGTACTATGCAATGCATGAACAATTAAATCAACTTTAGATTTATCTCAGCTAAGCATTATAAAAATTTATAATAAAATTGTTAAAAATATCATATCTCAAGTAAACTTAGCTAAAACATCTTATCTTTTTAGTTTTTAACAAAAGATAAAGACTTAGTTAAAAACAAACTTTCACATTCTTACTTTCAAAAATGTCACTTTTACTTCTTTTCAAACTGTCAAATTTTACTACAATGTGGGAGTTTTCATAATTGAGATGTCTCGGGCATAAAGCTCATATAACCCCATGTACAAGGGCCTAACACCAAGCCAAGGGATATGAGCCTACAGCTACTCAAGTGGATCCAACTAGACTAGTAGGTAAAATAGAGAGGTACCAAAATTGATATGAATATCATCCTTATGTTAGAATATACAGGTTTGGGTATTGGGACCTTCATTTTCCCATACTCGATGCTAATAATCCTCTCATAAAAATATTATTTATTTTATGTTCACTTTCAACTATTCCATTACTAGTGGAATTTTGCCTTCTGTAAAAACCACTAATCAGTCTATCACATTTATTAATTACCACTAATCGAGTAACTTAGTCAATTATAAATCTTCATTAACACTCTGTTGTTCATCTTATCAAGTTAAGCATAAACATTAATACTTACCTTCAAATTTCACCTGTTGGCAGCTCAAGCACCTAAAAACAAAGTTTCCAATATCGTTCCCCATAGCATACCACCAATAATGCTGACTCAGGTTGTGATACATATTTATCGCCCCTGGGGAATGAAATATAGAGAATTGTAGGCCTCCTCTAAGACCAATCTCACAAACCCACCAAACTTAGGGACGCAAATCCTGCCCATAATCCTCTAGTACCCTCAGAATCGAACTTGGCCATCTTAGCCTCCCCCCACATCACCTTATCAAGAATGATCCTCAACTTAGCATTATTAAACTGAGTGGCACGGATCTGCTCTACCAATGAAGAACATACCTCTACGCATGCAATCACACTAACATCATCCGAAATATACAATCTAACAAAGTTTTTGGCTATACTCTGTACATCTCTACACAAAGGTCTCTCATTATCCCAAAAACAAGACAAACTAACCATGCTTGAGGACTTCTACCAAGGGAATTCGCCACCACATTGACCTTGTCCGGGTGATATAAGATAGTGATGGTATAATCCTTAAGAAACTCCAACCAATATTGCTGCCTCAAGTTAAGATCCTTATAACTAAAAATATACTAAAGACTCCTATGAATGGTAAATACCTCACAATGCACTCTATATAGGTAATATATCTACAGCTTCAATACAAATACCAACGCAACCAACTCTAAATCATAATTAGGGTAGTTCTTCTCATTCGCTTTCAACTACCTTGAAGCATTGGCCACTATCTTACCCTCCTATATCAATACTCCATCCAAGCCAACCCTAAAAGCATCATAATATAATGTGAGGCATTTACCCTCCACAGTAAAAGTAAGAATCAGAGCTAATGTCAATAATGATTGTGCTTTTGAAAGCTCTCCTTACACCTATCAAACCACTGAAAAGGCACATTCTTTTGAGTATTCTAGTCAATTGAGTAGCAATAGAAGAAAATCCCCTGCACGAACTTCCTATAGTACCCATCCAAGCCAATAAAACTTTAAATCTCAGTCGGTGAAGTAGGTCTCACCTAATCGTGCACTGCTAAAATATTGGATGGATTGACCATAAAACCCTCCTTAAACACCACGAGCCCCAAGATTTCTACCGAACTCAACTAAAACTCACACTTTGAGAATTTATCATACAACATCTCATGTAAAATCCTCAAGTATTAAACATGATCGGCCTTAGTATTGGAATACACCAAGATTTCATCAATGAACACAATCACAAAAGAATCCAAATACGAATGAAACACTTCATTCATCAACTCAATGGATGTGATTGGTGAATTAGTAAGCCAAAAAACATCACCAATAACTCATAATGCCAATATCTAGTCCGAAAAGACATCTTTGGAATATTCAAAGATCTAATCCTCAACTGATGGTATCCAGATATCATTTCAATCTTACAGAAGATGGTGGTTCCCTAGAGCTGGTAAAAAAAATCATCAATATGAGGCAAGGGATACTCGTCATGATTGTTTTGTCTAACTACCTATAGTCAATACACATATGCATAAAAAAATCCTTCTTCTTTATAAACAAGACTAGCACACGCATGGTGAGACACTAGGACTAATGAACCTATTTATAAAAAAGTCCTGCAACTACTCCTTAAACTTCTCCAACTCATAAAGAGCCATACAGTAAGGAGTAATATAAATGGGCTATGTGCCTGGCTCCAAATTAATACAAAGCTCGATATCTCTATAAAGAGGAACACCAGGAAGGTCCTTTATAAATACATTTAAAAACTCCCTACCTATAGGGACTGAGTCTAAGGAAGGAGAACCAATACTAACATCTCGTACAAAGGGCTACTTCCTGGCCTAAAGAAAAGAGATAACACTACAAGGATACAACCCATATGTACCCTTCTACTCATACCATAAAATACAAAGCATACATAAATAACAGTTTGGCATGGAAACCTAAAACATCGTGATAAAAAGTAAGCCAATCCATACCTAGAATGACATCAAAATCTATGATATACAGAAATATAATGTCTACCCAAGTCCATTACCCCAAAAGACTACAACACAGGATCGGTACAACCAATCCACAACTAAGGACTCAGCCATGGGAGTAGATACATGAAGAGGGGTGGGTAATGCTTTAGATAACATATAAAAACTAGTAGATAATATGCATGCAACTACATAGGAATAAGAAAACCTTGAATCAAACAACACTGATATAGGCCTAGAAAAAGCAGGAAGATACATGTAATCATAACGTTAGAAGACTTAGCCTCAATTCTTCTGGGAAAATCATAGCACTGTATGCTCGTACCTATGGGATTAAATGCAACATGACCCTAACCGACGCTTGCTTATTGTGAACCCCTGCCACTCTGTGCACCTCTCCCTATCTTTCCACCTCCTCTACATCTACCCAAAGGCGTGGTATCAAGGAAAATCAATTTTGTCTTCAAAAGGGACGTTTCTTTTGATGAATAAATGGAAATTTTACCTTGTCAATTTTTGGCAATGTCATTTTTTCCTGTGCTTTCACACAGGGAGAGGATATTCATATAAATATCTTGAATTTTCTTATTTTGGGAAGGCAAGCCTCCAAAGCGGATTGGTACTGGACAACTAGGAAATCTAATAGGAGTTTTTCCCTCCCTTGAGTTGACTTTACTTCAATTTCTCCAAAGTTGGAATTCCCATAGTGGTGCTCTAGCCAAAGCATGCAAGTCTTGAGTAGCCTGCTGAGACTCAATATGCAAGCTCTGGGGACCAAACATCTGTCTATGACCAAGATCACCATAAGTAAGCAAGTAACAAGAGATGTTGAATGATAATATGAACTCTGAAACCCCGAGTGGTCACCTCATCCTGAACTCCTCTTATAAGTCTTAGAACGACTTGGCGCTGGACTAGATACACTCTGAACTTTTTGAATAGAAGTAAAAGTCTTGAATAGCTATATAAAATGGTACTAGGCAGTGACAGTGACTACTTTTCTGAAGGGAACTCCTACCTCCAGACGAGGCACTAGAAAATTGACCATAAAGATGGGATTTCGTTCGCCTACTATCACTAGTCTAACCTCTATATAGCTTTTCAAACCCCCTGGTTACGTCAATCACACTATGAAAAGTGTCCCCTAGAAGCTGGGAAGCTATGAGTACCATAGTGTGAAGATAAGTGTCCATCCCCTCATGAATCTATCTAACTTCTCCTGCTCGTTTGTTAAGATAGACAAAGAATGTATGGATAGATCATAAAAGAGAGAGACATACTCATTAACCATCATACCCTCTTGTCTCAGCTTATAAAACTTTTGTACAACTCATAACTCACACTATGATACACATATATATCCATAAAATGTCCAAACAAAGATCTCCCTGGACATGAGACGTGACCCAAATGGTCTAGAGTCAACATAAGATTGCAACCACTGTCAGGATGGCCCTCAAAGCTTTAAAAATGTATAATCCACCCCATATGTTTGCACTAAGACAACAATTTATAACAACTCATGGATATTAGTAAGAAACTCAAATGGATCCTCGCTCTTCCTACCTTGAAACTGAGGTGGGTCTATCTTCCTGAACTTTTCGTACTGTCGTTGCTACTTATCCGACATCTCAACAATGACTATACCTATACCTATGACCCCTAGTATCTGTAGCTCATGAACTTGATGTTATATAAGTGGATGACCATGGGCGGCTAGCCCACTGGAAGCTGAATCTCAGGTGGCTGGCCCATCTGTGCTAGAACTACTGGTGGGTGTCCCACCAGATCATGAATAACTAGAATGACCCTTTACTCTAAAGTCTCCGTCCTTGGCCTAGTCTGAGAAATCTAAAGCATATCACCCTGTTCTATGCTCTCTAGAACCCTAAGTACTCTCAACAAGGTGTCTTGTAATAGAGGGGATGTAACATACTCTGGAGGTACCTACTCCTCACCACTATCCATATTTGGCTCAGGTGAAGCCTCTCTGGCTCAACCCTTAGCTGGGGATACCCCTCTAACTCTTCTTCGGGCTCTACCCAAGCCTCTAGCTATGTGCCCACCCCTGGTAGGCACATCCTGATCATCCCTATTAATAGTATCCTTGGTCTTTACCATCTGTTGAATAAAACACACAAGGAATCAGTACACACGAATCCACCATACTAGATAGAAGTGAAAGAATAAAGAGAAGCCTCTTGACGATAATAATAGGTGTCTCCCCACTAATCCACAAGACTTTACTAAGCATGGCTTGTGAACAGTGGGACCTACGAACCTAGGAATCTGATACCAACTTGTCATACCCCAAAAACTGAACATGACGACACCTATCTTCCTAGTTTTGGTGGGTTAACAAAATAACAACAAATCAGGGAAAGAAGAAATTTAAGCAAATAATACAACTAAATATAAAATTCATAACGATAATATAGATGTGAATATAAGTATACCTAAGGACAAGTGTAACCATTCATAAGCCTCTAATATGAATACAATAAAGTTGAATATCCAGACAAAGTCTTTACAAATTAAAAAAACTATAAAATAAACTAGATGAGGAACTCCCGGCAACTGATGAAAAAGCAACTAGCTACCTCTAAATCCTCAGAATCTTCTTTGACTAAAGGGAGAAGAGTGAATCACTAAGTTTGACGATAATTACCTACACAAAAGTGAAGAAAAGAAAGGAGTATGTACAAGAACAATGTTATTCAACAACATCCTCAGCTGGCTAAATATAAAGAGAAACAAAAGCCCCTAATCTCCCCATATATCCTCCAAAAATGCTACAACCTGCAACAGAAATATTTAGCAACCAAACAATAGCTTACACAGATACAACAAGTATAATCAACTATCCAACTCTACAAATCATATAATAAAAGTAAAGTAGCATGGAAGTCATGTTCAGCAACAACTAGATCATTAACAAGAGTTTCATGCCTGAAGTAAACCAGAATAAATAATATTTCCCATTCAACACTAATATTAATTATTGATCATTCAATTCAGGTATCCAGTTAGGGGCTCAACTAAACCTTACAACTATATAGACACCTGGTTAGGACCTTGCATGTGTGATTTCTATAACATAGGCATCCATTTAGGGCATAGTCTATATCTTTTTCACAATACAAGCACCCAATCAGATCCTCGCATATATCTTTACCTTTAATATCAATCAACGCCCGATGGCCAACCCATAATCCATATCAATAATTGTTGTATATCTCATCAAGGTATAGTTCAAGATTCATGATGAATTATCAACAAGAGAGTAGTTATCACATATCAACCATGTAAAATATCAAAAATGGAGATTTTAATTAAAAAACATAAACCTCTCATGGGAGATTTCTATCAAGAATAGCCTTTTTATTTCAATTTAGCCTCCCAAGCATTAACATTTTTTATTTTAAGGTTTCCATTTATTTCTCATGGGAATTTTCATCAAAAAGTATATAATTAGGTCTTAGCTATTACTCAAGTCACCATTTCCAACTACATGGTCAAGTCAACAATTCATAATACAATTCAAGTATAACTATGATTCCATCAAGTAAGTATAATAATCCAACTTTGTTGATTTTAAACCCAACATGTTAGATAATACTAATCCTAAAGGACCCGTATCACCTCAAATCCAAAGACAATTAGTAAGAAATTGTTACCACTTTCTAGAAAGCCATATAAACCTTAACTTACCTTATAATTTGAAAAACTGATATATTCACATGCTTTCCCCTTACGATTAGCATCCAATCAAGTGATGTCTAGATACCCCAAGCAATAAATACAAGGAAATAATCACTAATCAAAAAGAAATTTTAAATAATCAAGGCTTATGCAAAACCAACTCAGTCCCACGGGCCAGGATCAAAACTTGTCGTAAAATAGTGTCATCCATCACAATGGGATGTTAAATGTTAAGTTTTATTGAAAATCCATTCCGTTTTATTGTTAAAATCTCAAGTTTTTATCAATTTCGAGTTCTTCATTTTACCCACAGATTTGGGTTCAAAACCATGAAATATCTATGTAAAATCATGTTAAAGTGACTTATAATTAATGGAAATAGGTTTAGGAACTTACCCAATTGCTTAATCTCGAAAATGTTGCTCTACAATGCAAAAATATAGGGGGGTTAGGGTGATATTTGCATAAGAAATGGGGAAAAAATATAACTCACGGTATTAAAATTATCTAGGTGCATTGCCCAACACTTCACCGTGAATGTGATTCCTTACCATGAATGCGGTGCCTAAGGGAATTAACCATCCGCAAACACAACCATAAGCCACAAATATGGAGAAAACTTTCCTCACTAATTCGTGAATGCGATCTCTTCTGGCGAACACGGAGAAGACCAAGTGACAACAAAAAAGAAAAATCAAGGCAAGGAAAAAGACTTTGAATGGGCCCTTGGGATTTGTTCGAAATCCTGTGACAACAAATCATATATGCAACCATACTATTTTTCAGCTTTCTAGACTCAAGTAATCCATAAAATCACGTGTACGAGGTCTCCTTGACCCGATACACATTGAAGTCCCATATTAACTAAAAATACCAAAATGACAAATTCTCTGAGGCTTAAGAAAAAAATAAAAGATTTCATTCTAAACCAAATTCCACCTCCTGAATCCAACGAAACCATCAGATTTTTAATTCGACCACTCTACGTCCAAATGTTGACCCAAGTCAACCACTTCACTTATAAACTCAATTTTAGCCAGTCTAAGTGCTTAAACTCACCACAGAAGGTCTAAAGCTGAAGAAGAAGGTGTATATATACCAAAATTGACATTTCGGAGCTGATGGAACTAACGGGTTTCTAATACAAGGTCCTGAACTCTAGATGACCCCTATAGTTCTTCATTTTGAACTTATAGGCTCCTAAACTCAAAATTCTTAAATTTTTTTATCAAATCTCATCCCTCACCGATACAAACTATGGAATCACACTTAGTTTGATATAATGGGGTTACGGTAAGGTAAAAATATTCAAAATACTTAGAAAATAAAAAATAACCTTTAGGGTCATTACTGACGTTCTACAACTTCATACTCAAAATTATGTAAAAATTCTAGTAATTATGAAACTACAATGCTGAATTCAAGATTTAAGAATAAACCAAGAAAACGATCATCAATTCATACTTCAATGATTCTTTCTTTATTGTACTTTAATTATGAAAACATGATAACTCATGAGGACTTTCATAGTTAAATAATCATCATGAACACTTTATAATTCTAACCCAAAAGCACAAAGTAAATCATTATTTCAGGGATTCATATTCTATAGAATTAAACAAGAACCCTAATATACATATATATCTTTAAAACATGATTGAGAAAAGGGTTTTTAGGAACAAAGATGAAAGGAGTCCTTTTTGAAAGCCTAAGTGCCTGATTAGAAGCAGTTTGATGGAGAAAATCCACAACCAAGCTACTACAGAGAAATCCCTATGAAAAATCCTAGATTTTTCTCTTTGGAGAAGTTTGGGGAAAAAGCTTTTGCTTTATTCATTAACTTAAAGATGAATGGATTTAGGACCTAAGGTATAAATATTGTTATGATTAGAATCCACAAGATCATGGGTTTATTCCAAAAAGTCAAAGGAATTTCCAAAAATAGCCCTTATTAGATGTATATGAAAACTCCCCAAATGCACTTCACGACTCATGAAGTGCACTTCACTGACTCATAAAGTGAACTTAGTTTACGGGAAAGAGTCCCCAAAACCACACGTTCAAGAACACGCGTCATGGTCTTTAACACCACGTCTCATAGTATGTTTTGTACTAAAGGGACAAATATTTTTGTTACTAACCTTCAACAGTATGATTTGGGAAGTAGGTTGTGATTTGGAAGAATATAGGTCATGGTTTGGGTCTCTTTGAACTTACACAGTAATTGGGAAGGTGTTGGTCGTGTAGCACGACTCTTCGTACGAGTCATACTATTGGTGAGCATGAGCCGTACTATTAGAATCCATAAGTCATGGTTTGCACATGGGAAGATTTTACTGTAGATCAATCATTAATAAAATGACCATAACTTGTTTCTCCAAAATTGAAATGACATGAGGTTTGTTGTATAGAAAAATAAAATTAAGACCATTATTTGGAGAGGTCATGGTCACCCAAAGCTTTAAATATGAAAATATATGATAAATTAAAGTTGACTCAAGCACAAAGTAACATCAAAACTAAGCTGGTAGGAAAGGCCTTGAACTCAAATTTATGTTATGAGCTTTTAATGACCTTGAATCACCTCAAAAAACTCATCGCACACTATATTTTGGAATTTTATCAACTTGAATATAACTTCAAGGTGTTATACAAGTTGTGGTGACTATTCAAGTTCTTCAGGTTTGTCTTAATAGAGTATGGTTCCCAGATCTTGTTACAACTATGGTGATCCTAGGCATTTATGGAGAGATTATCCATAATACATGGATGGTGCTACAACCAACTACCCTGGTCTAGAGAGGGAAATAATGCCTTCAATTAGAGCCTGAGGTAGACCACAAATGGATGGGAGTGCTCAGAAAATTAATAAATAAGGTAGAGAAGTGCTCAAAAAATTAATAATAGTGGAAGAGATTAGTTCATTCCACTGTAGACCTAAGGTAGAGGCCTATGATGCAATTATTATGGGTATCATCTAGTATGCTGTCGACTTTCTTCATTATTGTTTTATCTTGTTTCTATTCGATCTTAGGGTGCCTATATCTATTATCTCCGATTGAGGTACGTAGTTCACATCTCACTTTTTAGAGATCGACACAGCATGCGTTGGGCACACAATTGGACTTAAGTATAACATTTCTTCCCTAGACTGATGGTCAGTTTGAATGGACTATTCAAGTGTTGAAAGGCATACTCAGGGCATGTATGATCAATTTTAGTGGTTATTGGGACTACTTATTGCCACTAGTAGAGTTCACCTAGAACAAAACTATCACTCCTATACTCAGATATCACCCTTTGAGACTTTGTTTGGTAAGATATGTAGATATACATTTAGGTGGTTTTCTACCTTTTATTTTAGTCCTTGGGTCACAGACATGTTTTGAGATTCAATAGAGAGGGTTGGGTTAAGTGAGTATAGGTTGTTGATAGAACAGAGTAGGAAAAACAGTTATGCTTATTAGAGGGTTTGGAATCTTGAGTTTATGGTTTGGGACCGTATATTGTTGAAGGTCTCACCTATGGTGTGATAAGATTTGGGAAGAAGGGAAAACTCAACCCTAGTTTCATTGTCCTATTGTGATCCTTTTGTCATATAAGTTAGGTGATCATGAGTTGGAACCATCACCTGGACTATCAGCTGTGCACTCGGTTTTTTATGTCTGGATATATTCGAAGTACATTATAGGTGATTCACATATGATCTAGTGGGATTTATGGGTTTTGGATTAATATTTAACATACTAGGAGGAGTTAGAGGATATTTTTGACAGGAATGTTCTGAAGCTACAGATGAAGGATGTATCTTTTGTGAAGGTTGAGTGGAGGCATCATATGAGTGAAGAAGCTAGTTGGGAGATAGAGTTTGACATGCCTAGTAGATGTCCCCAACTTTTTTGACACTTTAGGTATATTGTCTTTTCTTATGTTTGAGGATGAACATGGTTTTAATGGTGGATGATGTAATTACACTTTCGTTTATTTTTTGTTTTCATGCAAAACAACTATTGTACCCTTCCCCATAATTAATCTATAGCATATCTAGTCCGCTAGTGTGGTTGTTTTAGAAATTAAAGTGGTAGGTTGGATATTTTGACTCTTTGATTTTGAAAGAATTTAAGAGAATAATTTTCTTTAGTTATTATTTGGAGTTTGAAGGCTTGTAATAGAAATTTTTAGTTCCATTAACTACGAAATGTGGATTTTGGTCTCGAAATACCTTTGGTTTTGGTTTCAAAGTTTGACTTGGGTCAACATTCAGAGTTAGAGAGATTGAATTCAAAATATGTCGATTTCTTTGGTTTCGAGAGGTGATTTTTGGTCTAAGAGAATGCTCCATTTATTTTTCAAGATTTGGGAGTATTTTGGTAATTTGGTTTAAAATATAGTTTAGAATCAGCCTTGATGGGTATTGATGAGTGGCTGAAACACTAGTCAATGCACTTGAACTTGTAGTTAAGTTATGGGTTTTTGTCATTGTTGTACCAGATTTTGACGTTAGTTTGGTGAATATTTTAGGAAAAACGCATATCTAATGAAATAACCAAGAAAACAAAAGCGGAAATGCGAAATAGGAAGAAATAAAGTGTTGCATAGCGGACAAGAAGTGACCGCTGTCATGAACGGCGGACCACTGTGGCACCACCAGACCGTCATGCAGGCCATAGAGATGATCAACCATACTGGCGAAGAAGGCAGACCGCCACTAAAGATGGTGGACCGCCACTGAAGATGGCGGACCGCCATGTTAAACAGCGGTCACCGCCGTCCCTACTTGATGATGGCCTGCCAGCTATTGCCAATAACGGCGGTTGGAACATGAAACGGTGGACCGCCATCACTGACGGCGGTAACTTAAACTTACCGCCGTGACAAAAATGTGAGACGTATAAAAGGCATTTTGCATACTGAGAATATTATTGAGAAATACAAAAAACGAGTGCTCGTCTTGGGTAGAAAAAAAACAAATGAAAAGCTCAAAAAACCTCATTTTTACTGTTTTGATTATTCATCCTTTCTAGTGCGTGATTGGTCTTGTATAACTAGAAAGAGAAACTTTGGATTACAGAAGAATATTATGTCCGACGATATTCCAATGAATGGTATACATTCTATTTTGTTGATTATGCATAGCTAATCTATTGTTCTTGGGATTGTGTGAATGATATACTTTGGGTAAATGGATTAGTGATAGAGTGTGATGAAACTTGGTGTAGGGGTGTTTTGCCTAGTGGGAACTCTTGTTGAGTAGAAATAGAGGTTGCAAACTCTATACTAGTCCGTAACAAGTGTGGGAGCCAT
>JBDJHY010912455.1:0-14762 GCA_039654485.1 Withania somnifera
TTTTGGACAATCGCTAGTTTGGGTTTTTTTCACTCGTAGACTTGGAGATTGGGTTTTCTCCAAACTAAGCCTTAGACCTTGTGATCCTTGCTTCTTTGTTATTTCCTCTCTTTCTTTGTACTTTTGCCTTCTAGAATTAGGAGTTCAAGGGTGAAGGAGTGTTGTGGTTAAGGTGGGTAGTTTTGCTCTATATTGTGGTGGATCGTGTGGGTGATGTACTTAGATGTTCCTTCGGGTTTGATTTGATTTTGTGGTTTCTAGTAAATTTCTGTGGCCTGTCGAAATGATTTCTCCTAGACCCCTAGTTGTGCTCTAGTTTTCAGGGTGTGTTGTCCTGAGAGTTTAGCTAGTGGTCGTGTTGGAAGGTTACTGGTTAGCTGGAACACAGAGGGGTTCCAGTGGAGGGAGTTTACCAGACACGCATTGTGTGTTTGGTTGGTTGCTTGAGGTTTGTGAAGGGTTATATGAGCCCAATATGCCTAACTAGTTTGAGTCTTCAGGTAGTGTCTTCTTTGAATTTCGAGGACAAAAGTCCTATTTAGTGGTGGATGTTGTAATGACCCATTTGGTTATTTTTTTTTCTTTCTACCTTTTTTAGTATTTAGAGCTGTTTCATAGTTCCCCAAGTCATTTATGACTTGCTGGGACCGGTAGTTCAGTGCCTTGGTAGCTTGTTTTCTTGTTATCTCAGTTTCTCTGTTTTAAAGTTTTAGTTTTGAAATGGTGGAACTTGAGAGTGAATTTGTAGTAAATGCACTCGAATTGGTGTTTCAACAGTTCTGTTAGCTCCAGAATGTCGGCTTCAGTCTAGACGGGGTTTTTGTTTTGAGATTGAGCTGTTTTGTGGAAATTCAGTTCAACCAAAGCTCATTTTGGAGCATGGGTGGTGTTTTGGTGATTGTAGAATCTGATCATAATTCTGATGTTTCCATCAGATCTGGAATATTTATTTTTTCCTAGTAGGGTTGTTAGTTCTCTTCCTGGGGTGTCCAAGATCATTTTGGGATCATTTGTGGAAGTTTAGGAATCTCCTCCTTTGAGTTGGTTTGAGATTGGGGATTCTTTTTTTCTCTAACGACCTCTACTGGTTGTTTTGATTATTTTGTTAGGTCCAAAATTTTGTTTTGATGTTTCATACATTTTTGGTTTGTTGAAATTCGTGCCTATTTCATTTCGATTCCCCGTTGGGAGATTTTGAATGTTGTTGAATAATAGAAGATTTTCTTTCAAATTGCAGGTACCATTTCTTCTATGCGAGATCTTGGCATTTTGTCATGATCGTATAGGTATAGCGTCTCTATTTATCATGATTTCGGATATAGAGGGCGCAATAGTATAGTGTGGGTTTTCCTACTCAATGCAGTAGCGATGATTTTGGATGCAATAGCTTCCCTATGATATTTTGTGCATCGCGATCGCGATGTATGTTTACGTTATCATGATGAGTCATCCCTTTCCAAGTTATGATAGCAAGCCTCTTTGACATGATCACGGTGATCTTGGATGCGATCGCTATGCATGTCTATGCGATCACGATGAGTCAAGACTTGCCAAGTGGCAATCGCGAGCCTTTTTGACACTATCACTATGAAGAGAGTCTGCACCTATATAAATTGGTTTCCATTTTTTCAATTCATTTCCTGCAATTTTGTTCACCATAGTTAAGAGCTCCTAAAGTTGTTTAAGGTGTTTTGAGATGGGAAAAGTGGTATGGAGTTGCGTGGGAGGTGGTGTGAGTTCGTGGTGCAAGGTTTTCCTGGGTAATTCAGTCCATTTTGTCCCTTTTAGTATTATTGTAAAAAGTTTAATTTCCTGACTTTGTAACCTGATTTCCCCTCGTTCCTTTATCAATTTGACCTCACTTTCATACCCCTAGTTTATTTTTCTAGACTGTGGGATCCATGGGCCCCTTTTTAGTCCCGATTCTGACTTAAGTTGTGTTATGCATATGAGTATCATTCTTCCTATTTTGACCCGCTGAATCCTTAGCTTTCTAGTTTTGAGCCATGTTGGGTGATTCTGTTTGGGCTGTGTGTACGACCTGCGGGAGCTTTTTGTTGGCATCCAGGTAGGCTAGGTTTTCCTTTTCTTTATCCTGGGTTCTTGTTGAAGCTAGTTTGTTCCAATAATTCAGTGGGCTGGAGTAGTAGTTGATACAATTTTCCTTCTATTTGTTTGCACTTTTTTTACTTTTTGGGGACCGTGCAAGGGCTCGGTTTTAGTTGTGGACTGCTTTTAGCATGACTGATCTATTGGGAGTGACTGTGCCAATGTATTACTGATACAGGGATACTTGGTAGTTACTCAGGAGAATTGTGTGCTTAGCTTGTGTCTTCTTTCCTTTCTAGACTTCGAGTGCATTTTTATTTTCTTTAATTGACCTGTGCCATGCATTATACGTCATAGGATCTAGTAATTGAGCAAGGGCGTGTCCCGAGACTGTGTTAGCTTTATATTCGCAAGATAGCTAATTAAAGCTGGAGGTTTTTCTCGTCTTAATAACTAAGGAAACAGGAATTTTTATTGTACTCATACATAGGCCACAAAAACATTATGGTATGGCGCTATTTTCGGATATAAAAAAGGTAAAAAGAGTTTTCTACTATAACATAGGATGCATCTATATATCGCTACTTAGATTTGGCACTTGTGGAGTGGAATCCCCTGGTTTTGGATGTTTTCTTGTCCCGGCCTTGTCGTATGATGACCACAGGTTGTTATTGAGGTAGAGCAACCTCTGGGGTGCAGACCCTATTTGTTTGTATTGAGATGGAGTGACCTCCGGGATGCGGACCCCATTTTTTGTACTGAGGTAGGCCGACCTCCGTGGTGTGGACCCCTTGATGTTACTTCTCAAATTTACTTTTTAGCACCCCATGCATTCATTCTTATGTATTTGTGCTCGCTGGGCCTAAGGGTTGAGTCATTGCTAGTTTATTTGTGTTGGATGTATCCATTGGTGGGATGGGGCACTTTTGGATATTGTCTATCACTTGCTTCCTATTCTACTTATATTCTTGTTTCCCCTTAGTTGTGCTTGTCCCAACTGTCAGTTGAATTGAGTTGGTTACCAAGTACGCTTCTATGGGCTCGTGACGCACGTTAGTTAGTAGTAGTCATGTTCTTATTGTTGGGCCTTACTTTCTATTTATTTTACTTTCTTTTCTTATGACCTGATTTACTTACTCACTGTTCTTGCTTGTATTTGATTGGATCCCGGTTGGCCGATGATGCTTACTGGGTACCTTGTGTTTTGGTACTCATGCTACGCTTTTGTACCATTTTCGTGGTGCATATACTAGCGCAGACCTTCATTGGAGACATGGTCATGCTGGTCAGAGTAGCAGGTGATTTTGGAGATCAAGATAAGCTCCAGCATTTGGGATGAGTCTGTTCTCCAACTGTTTTGGGTTTTCTTCCTTTTCCTATTCAGCGTAGAATGATTTTGTATTTACCTGCTGTTAGAGCAGTTGTATATATTATCTTTTGGATACTCTAATGTAGATAACTCCATTTTTCACAGTCACCAGTCCTGGGAGGTGTTGTTTATTTTGTTTGTTGTATATATTTCTTTCATTTTACCTTGTATTTTTGTATTTACTGCTGGTTATCTGTTGTCAGCCCATTGCTTGCTGCTCCGGGCCGAGGGGTTGTGCTTATTTACTGGGGGGGTGGTAGATGCCATCACGCTCTGCGTTTTGGGTCGTGACAATATCGTGCAACTTAGTGTGAAACCTTAGGTCAGAGACACAGTGGTAATATCATAGCACAACCGGTTCTGCCTTTGGGTCCACAATGTGCAAGTAAAATGTTCAGGCAAAAAATGTGGTCTTTATGCGGCGCCCAGGTCAGTGCAGGAACTATTGAGTTTGAAATCAACTTCGGCCCCGACTTTGTGATGATGTTTTGTGCCTTAAAATATTTACTTTGAGCTTGTTTCTGAGTCCCTTTACCAACATATTTGTATACCATATTTTATAATAAGCTCTAAACCACGGTCAAACACTCACCATATAGTCTCCACAATGCAGCAAAGTAGCTCCCAAGACCACAGTTCACCAAAACATTCAGCATCTCGCCTTGACTTGTCATTGAAATTTTGCTTCATGTTAGGTTTATCTATTGATTTTCTCTACTTAATAGATTGTAATAGGTTCTAATGGGTCCCAACGCAAGCTCTAGATCTCCATTTCTAGTCCTCACACGCATTCCCTTAAATCCGTTGCAACCAATATCAACAAGTTTATCTAGTTCACTAGAGGACTTTCGGCACTTTAATTCCTTCATATGTTTGCTTGTTTCCATATAAATTAAAACTAAAAATAAGTTCCAAAGTAACCTACAAAATATCATAACAAACTATTAGGCTATTCAACAGCAAAACCCAAAAGAAACTCACTACAGCACGCCTAGTCTAGCCTATTTAGTCTAGTGGATCTCGCCTAACCTTTTTTTCTTTATTTTTTCACTTTTTTGGAATAAATGAGTTATAAACGTGTTAAAGAAGGTACTCATCACCTGTTTACACAATTATTCCCATTTATGCTCATAAACACCCGGAATTATCCTCAAAACAAGGCTAAAATGTAGGTCGAACAAGGTATTCAAGTATATACTTGCACCTATGATCAAGACCAAGACCCCCCAATTAAGTTTTGTTCACCATCTAACAACTCGTTACTCATTCATACACCAATAAGGACTCTAACATCTCTAATTGAACAAGATACTAAAGCTAGAAAGACAATGACTATCATAGGTTACAAGTATACAACAAGCATGATGCATAACCAATTCGAAACACAAGAATAATACTTTGAAACCTCCGAGCCTAAAGAATTTACTCTTATAATTAGAAAAATTATGCATATTACTCAATTAATACATAACATATATCACCTATCTATCATCAAACATGTTCCCTCACCATAAGAGAGTTACCAAACTCACTCACAAATACAATATTTAACATAAGGATGAGCATACAAGAGTCAATTTTCACTCACTCTCCAAAAGAATTCACAAGTTATATATGATGAACCATAGGCTTGACATTAGTGTAATACTCTACTAAATTAGGAATGTACAATTTCAATATCAAGTAGGACTTTCTGGGGTTGTAATGTAGGCTAAGGATAGGTAGGAACTATTTTAGCCAAGAATAGTGACTACATTCCCAAATGCTTTAATGCACTACTTTTTTATTTAGAACTTTCTTCAAACAACTATCTTACAGTATTTTTATTACCCTTAACTCACTTTGTTTTGCCCTCTATCTTTAAGAAAGTTCACATATAAACAATATGGTGTATTTTTATTTAACACCTAATTAACTTTTCATGAAATTTTATCTTTTTATTACTCCTCACCCAACACATAAACTTTTACACCAGTATCTATACTTTGAGGGCTCACGCTTCACTCATTCTTTTCTTTAACTTCTCACTCCTTTTTTACTTTTATTTTTCAATTAAAGAATTTAGTAGTTTGGATATAATTAAAGGTCTATGAAAGAAAAGGAATAGATTACCTATGAGGCTAACAAAGGATAGGCTAAAGGCTCAGCAGGGCTAACTAATATCATACATTAAAGGTAGATAAAATAAGGAATAAAACTAGGCTATCAAAAAGGCCCATATCATCTCCTAGATTCTAAATTCATTGTTTCACGTTGCAAACACACCAGCAAGTTCTAGAAATGATTATGAAACAAGGAATACACAAATTCCTTACACACACATGGCATATACTCAACTTAAGAAGAACCCCAACAGACTCTCAACCAAGTAACTACAAGAATATAACTTTAAGATAAAACATATCAAAGTCAAATAGAAGAGCCTATATGCCTAAAAAATAGTCAGTCACATCAAATTTAAGCATGCTTTACACTTCAAAACAACTTGCACCAATCTTTCAATTATTGTTTAACAAGAGCACTTAGTTATCAACTAGTGAAAGGGTCCTATTTATTAATCCTATAACTATTTTTCCTTCAAGACGATCGTTATCCATCCATTGTTAGTAAAATTCCCCAATATATGACTAAATCTTTTAAAAATTACTCCTAAAAATAAAAAATAAAAAGGGATATCGATTAAAAGGTCACCCCCTCATAAAAGAATCGAAAAGAAAAACCAAGGGGTGGATGAAGTATGTTTTTACCTACAGACCTAAAAGAAAAATAAACTTTACAAGATTTAAATTTTAACCCAAAATTAATGAAATAAACAAGGAAACCTATAACACACTTCACCTTAACAATTAAGGAGGATTTCCCACTCCACACTTAAAATCAAACTTTGTCCCTAAAGTAGATACAAGAATAAGATTAGGAAAACTCTCTGACGCCTCTATGCTTAGCTAGCATATCAATCCTCAAATGGTGAGGAGGACCCCACACTTCATTCCTTCCATGATTTGAGCTCATATTTTAGGTACATCAGACTTTCCTTAAAGCTGTGACACAAAACAAAAAAAAAACCAAAGGTGATAAAAATTAAACAAAAAATAAAATAAAACACTACCTTAACTTGGGTTGCCTCCCAAGCAATGTCTAATTTATTATCGCGGCACGACTGCTATCACATTATGTCAACCATGGTCTTTGGATCTCTTCCTCCCTCTTGGAGGACATCTTCTCCTCTTCTTTTTAACCAAGCCAACACTAACAAGCTAAGCTTTCTTTACTTGCTTGTTACCCTTTTCAGGGTCAGGTGCAACTTCTTTGGTCTTAGATACAGGCTCAACTTTTGGAGCTTATTTCAATTATGACACTCTCTTAGGGAAGTCTAAATTTTTTTTTCTTTGGTTGGCACTCACCAACGCCACACTTATTGTCTAAACCTATTAATGTGAATTATGACCTTGAGTCTGCTTCCCACCCCATTCATAGTTAGGTTGAGCCTGCCAATTTTTGTTATAGGAGTTACCAAAATTTTTCTTTCCCCTTTGAGCATTACCCACAAAATTTAGAGACTCTGAATTAGCACCATATAGAGAAACACAGTGATCTCTTACTACAAATACTTCACACCAATTATGTACCTTTTGAACTTGTTGCATAGTTTGAATAGTATTAGTGACATCTTGGCCATTATCCATACTCAATTTGTTAATCTAAATCATTAATTGTTCCAAAAAATTAGTGAGTTTTGTCTTAATTACCAAAACCACCTCATTCTCTAAAATGCTTTTTTTACTGCAACTCTGGAGATGCCACTATCCCAAAGTTGGGTTGCTCTGTGAGAGAGAATCTAATATGAAGCACAACTCATTACATGTATTCTCTAAAGCCTGACCATCGACAACTGAATCTAGCAATATCTTGGTGTTCCAGTTAAAGATTTCCATGAAAGTATAGGATATTACTTCATTAGACTATAAATGATGAGGGAAATCTTTGATAGGTCCTCTGAATCAATCTAAAGCCTTTTAAAAATTCTCTCCAAGCTTCTGAGTGAAACCCACATTCTCACTCTTCAATTTATTTTTTCTATCAGAAGGAAAAATCTAGTGAGGAATTTTTAGCAAGCAGTTCCCATAATGTGATGGACCCTAAAGGTTAACCACTCAACCATTTTTTTGCCTCCTAAAAAAAGTGAATATGGGATGAGTCTCAGTCTTACATAATAATTTGAGACACCTACAAGTCTGAATGTGTAACTGATCTTTAGGAAGGTTTGAAGATAGACTTGTGGATCCTCATGCGGTAGACCAGTGAACTTCTTGCTTGAGCGTAATAACTGCACATATTATATTTAAGTTCAAAAGGACCTATAGTTTTGGGATTTTTGATTGAGAATTCACATTAGTTGTGAGTAGGATTGCCACTTCGCACATAGTTCTTGATGCTTGAAAAAATAGTTCAAGGACAACCTCAACCTGTTGATCATGTTCATTCTATGGTATAGGGTATGACATTTTGATTCTCTTCTCAATTTCCAAGAGTGTTGTTCAGGTTTAGGATCTGGTAGAACCAAATCCTCATTCCAGGCCAACTTACTATATGATCAAACCTATACCTGCAAATCGAAAGTCTAAGACCAAGTTATCAACAATTCTCAAATTAATAAGTAAACTTAAAACAAGAAAATAAAAACTTTTTAAGTCCCCAATAATGTCACCAAAACCTTGATTGGCTTTTATAAATACACACGTGTACATAATCTAACAAGTAATATAGTAACTTTTTTCAAAACTAGAATATCGTACCTAACGGACTTATAGTTATCCAATAACCAAATTCAAGTAAAGTTTTCTATTTAACAAGTGTGAGAATTAAAATAATATTAAAGAATTTAATGTATAAAATAACTAAGAAAGTAAGATAAATTTTTCATCTTTAGGGTGTAACCAGATATTGGAGAGTTTTAGGATTAAGACTCCACTCACATTCATGCCTTACTATAGCTTATGTTGATTTAGTTAATTATTTTGATTGTTGATTAGGGTGTTTATAATATGTTCATCCTCTCTCGATCCTCTAACCATCTACTATACTTGAAAACCTAACTACATTGTTAAGTAGGGATACATCAATCAAGTCTTGTGAACTAATGATATCTTCTCGTATTAAACCAAGTGACACAACCTAGATATCTCTATCCTAGGGCTAACCACTCCAACTATCTTTGGCAGTAAGTGATCCACCCTCCCTATTATTCCATGTTCTAACCCTCTAGCTATATCTTGAATTCAAGAGAAGATAACATGTTTATCTTAAAGTTCGTGATGCTTTCGAATACTACACATAAGAATAATAGGTATAATCAATGTGATAATCAACATAAACCAAGTTTAAACTATAATTAAGAAATCATGTTTCATAGTCTTAACCCTGAAAAAAAGTGTTAATCCACTCATATGTCTGCAAATAATTTCCATAGTAAAAATCATGAGTAACGATACAAGAAAAACTAAAGAAGATAAAGAACCCTAAGTTTTGAGTTCTTGCTCTCTCTCTTATTCTCTAATTTCCTTTGATCCTAAGATGGGTGAAATAGATCTTGATTCTACCATAAATAGGTCCCTAATAACATCCAAAACAAACCCCAAGTGAATTTTTAATAATACATAATGAGTCCCAAAGTTCCCAGTTTCTGCAATTTAGTTTTTTTAATCTATGCACATAGTGTGCGTCGCTCAGATGGTGTCTTCATGTAAGGACCACGTTGCATAGCTTAATTGGAAACCTTAGGTCTGCAATGCAGTGCTCATAGAATAGAACAACCAGTGATGGTATATGTTTAGGTACGCGACACATAGGTAAGGTGTTCAGGTAAAGTGTGCGGTGGCCGGGTCAGTGCAGGAACCAGTAAGTTTGAAATTAGCTTCAGCCTCAACTTTGTGATGATGTTTATTGCCTTAAAACCTTACTTTAAGATTGTTTATGAGTTCTGTTGAAAAAATATTTATACCATATTCGCGAAAAATCTCTAAAACACACGTAAAAACTCACCATATGGTCTCCAGAAGGAAGTAACGAAGCTCCCAAGATCACAGTTCACCAAATAATTCAACATCTCAACTTTACTTGTCATTTCAATTTTGCTTCATGTTAGGCTTAGGTGTTGATGTCCTCAACTTCATATCTTGTACTAGGTTGATAATGGGTTCCAAATCAAGCTCCATATCTCCATTTCAAGCCCTCACACACATTCCTCAAATCTGCCGCAACCAATATCAACAAGCTTTAGCTAGGTCACTAGTGGACTTTTGGAACTTAAATTCCTTTATGTGTTTGATTGTTTCCATATATATTTATCTTAAAAAAAGTTCCAAAATTAATTAAAGAAACTCATAGTAAACCATTAGGCCATTCAACAAAAAAATCCAAAAGAAACTCACTAAAACAGGCCTAGTCTAGCTAATTTAGTCTAGAGATCCTGACTAACCTTTTTTTTTCTTTATTGTTGCAATTTTTTTTTGGAATAAGTGACTTATAAAAATTAAAAAAAGGTAATCATAATCTCTTTACACCATTATTCACATTTAATCTAGCCAACACCCCAAATTATTCTCAAAATAAGGTTAAAATGTAGGTAGAATAAAGCATTCAAGTATATACTTGCACCTATGATCAATAGGAACGAATATTGGCCAAGTATTTTTAGAATTTAGACAACAAACTGGTTCATTTTCATATTTTATGATGGTGTTATTCTTTCTTTTGTTGAGGTATGTTCTTCCTTGTTAAAGAAGATTACGAAAAAATAATTAAAGCTCAGAAGGTGCACACTATTCGAGATAAAGTCTTTAGAAGTGAGGAAAGGAAGCGATACATAACCCCGAGGGTGTCCTGAGGATTGGGGGTAGGATCTATTTTCCAAAGGTGGGTGACTTGACTAGTTTGATCTTAAAGAAGGGATATTTTTTAAGATATTCCATCCATCTAGAAAATGCTAAGGTGTATCATGATTTTAGCCAGCACCACTGGTGGTGTGGCATGAAGAAGGACATAGTTGAGTTCATGGATAAGTGCCTAAATTATCATTGGGTTGTTCAAGCTTCAGTGACCCAGTGGATTATCTTAGAATATGCCCATTCCTTTATGGAAATGGGAGCATATCACCATTGATTTTGTAGTGGTTTTTCCTACCATCGTGGGTGGTTTTGATGTGGTTTGGGTGTTGTACCAGTTGACTAAGTTTGCTAATTTCATTCTAATTAATATAATATATAATATTGAGAAGTTGGTTGAGATCTACCTTATTCTGATTGTTCGATGGCATGGTGTCCTTGTGTGAGGCTCCTTGTTCATATCTTACTTTTGGTGGTCATTACAACATGGTTTGGATACACATTCTGGATTTAAATACAATTTTCAGCCTTAATAAGTATGGGAAGTTTGATCAGATTATTTAGGTATTGGATTACATGCTCCAAGAATGTTTCATTACCTTTTGGAGTTTCTACGATACACACTTGCCTTTAGCAAAGTTAACCTACAACAATAGTTATCATTCTAAAATTCATATAGATTTATTTAAGGATTTATATGGTATGAGGTGTAGATATCTGATTGGGTGGTTTGTTGCTTTTGAAGTGAGATCCTTAGATACAGATTTGTTACATGATGCTATAGAGCACATTCAAGTTGTTCAGAGTAGATTTTTGACATTCTATAGTAGGAAAAAGAGTTATTTCAATTGGGTTTGATCCTTAGAGTTCATGGAGGTTGACCATGTGTTTCTTAAAGTATCATCCATGAAGGGTGTGTTGAGAATTGGAAAGAAAGGCAAGCTCATCCCTAGGTTTATTTGGCCATTTTATATCTTGGAGCATATTTGAGGGATGGCTTATAAGTTGGCCTTTCCACCAGATTTTTCAGCAGTTCATCCTATTTTAATATTTCCATGCTTTAAAAATATATTCCTAATGACTCTCATGTGATTCATTATGAATCTGTAACTTTGGATCAGAACTTGACTTATGAGGAAGAGTCTTTGGGTATTTTAGATAGGATTTGGACTTAACTTATGAGGAGAAGTTTGTTGCTATTTTAGATAGGTCGGTTAGAAATTTAAGGACTAGGGAGATAGATTCTGTGAAAGTTCAATAGAAGCATCATCTAGTTAAGAAGGCTACTTGGGAGGTTGAATCTGATATGCATGCCAGATACCCCCAACATTTTTAGTCTTCAGGTACTTTCTATTTCTTTATGTTTAAGGATGAACATGAATTTTAGTAGTGGATGATGTAATGAACCTCATGGTTATTTTTATATTTTCTCATAAAATTATCATTTTTACTTCCTAATAATTATTTAGGGTCATATTTGATTAGTTCATGTGGTTTGTTTTGATACTGGAGAGAAAACTGATGAGGTTTGAATTATTTTTAGTGTTGGAAACCTTTAAGTTAAAATAGTTGACTTTAGTTAATTTGAAGTTTTGAGTATCAGAATGAAATTATATCAGTTCCATATCTCTGTAATATGGAATTTTTCTAAGAAGACCTTCTTTTTAAGTTGTAGATTTTTGTGATAATTTTAGTCTATTAGATAAGATAAAGTTGACTTTTAAGGTCTAAGTTTGATTTGGTCATTATTTGATGATCGAGCACTTATGTTTAAATTTCATAAATTATGTTAGATTTAGAAGGTTATTTTTGGTCTAGATGAAGGATTAGATAACTTTTTTGGACGTCTCAACAGTACATTGGTCATTTTGAGCGAAGTTTTCATTTTATCAACCATGTCATCTATCGGGCTAAGGAGGCCTTGGATTTACATTATGGTAGTTTCATTTAGTCTAGGACATCAAAAATTAGTGAGGTAGCATATATAAGTTTGTGTGTACGGGATTCCAAACGAGTCTCGAGGGTCTATCCAGAAGTTTTTGTTTAATGCTTTTGCTATCAGCTACTATCTATCTGGTGCATGAACAACCCTTTATCGCAATTGCAATGGAATTTGCCGCAATTGTGTCGGATGCTGATTGGACTCATCACGATTGTGTGATGCATCTTGTGATTGCATAGAGTGATTTCTCCTAAGGCAATTGTTTCATCACTGTCACAGTGGTGGAATACCTGATCGCGTAGAGTAAGACCTAGAAGAATCTTAAGAAGTTCCAAAAAGTTTTCCCATTTTTCATTTTTGGACATTAAAAACTCATATTAAGGTATTTTCAAAGATAGATTATAAGGAAAGACTCATGGGTATGCTTTAATTATTGATTCTTCATTAGCCATTAATTATTTCATGATTTTAACATCAAAATTATCATTTACAAGGTGTAAATTTTGAAATTCTTGGAGAAAACCTTAATTTGGTATTTTTGAGTTTTCAAGATCATTTTTTACTTTGTTTTCAACCAAATTTTATATTTTAGATCCCCAAAAATAGATTACATGATTTTGAAGAAAATTTTAAATTTACTCATATGCCTTGGTTTGGACTTTATTTTGGGGGGAGGGGGATTTTGCATCCAATTTCAAAGATATAAATATAGGTATAATTATTCATATTTTCTCATGTTTAATCTATATTTTATTAGATTTCATGGATTAAGATGTTGTGTAAATCGAGACCCAAGCTTGATTTGATTTCTTCACAATAAGGCAAGTGGAGGTTCTTGACTCTTTTACAAAGTATCTTAGGTACTTACGTGTTAGTTTCTTGTAACTGAGAGTAATCGAAAATATTTTTGGATGTTCACATGGTGAAGTGACAAGTATTTATCTAGGCACTAAAGTCAAACATGCGGGGTTACAATAAAAAAATAAATAATTATGTCCAATTAATTATTTGATTTATCCATTTATTTGACATATTATGCATTCTTAGGTTATTTGATTTATCCATTGATTTGAGATATTGTGCAACCTTTGAGATGCCCAGATGCGGTTATTTGCACTTGATTCTTTCTTTATTGGATATTATGCCCATGGGTGAATTCTTTTGACTGGATATGACTCCTTATTTTATGCGCCCATGAGTGGCCTTGTTAATTACTGAATGAGTTTCAATATTTTCCTTATGAATATGAGAGTGTTTATTTGTTGTTAATTTTTGGGTATCTAATATATAAAGGAAGGGTCAAGGTTTGTACATGCATTTCTAAGGATATGTTGACATTGATGATATAAAAGGCAAGGACTGAGGCTTATTCTGACATTGCTATAGTTTGATAAGATGAATGATATGAAATATCAAAGATAGAGGTTCGTACCAATATTGTTATGGTTTGATGATATTGATGATGTGAAAACACGGATCAAGGTCCTTTCCAATATTTTTAAGATGTCTATAATTTTATGAGGATTTGTTACCATATGGTATGGTTATTTTGGCATAGCTATCACATTGTATTGCACATCTTTAACTGTTATATGTGCAATGGATTGATTTTTTCCATTGCGATATGCTAGGTGCCTATATTTGATGTTGAAATTTTATTAGCGTTTCCCTGTTGTTGGTTATATGATAATAAAATTAGAAGAACCTCTTGATTTTGATAAGAAGAATAAGAAAAGTCATTATTGGTTACTCTTACCTCGATCTATTCTTTTAGAACCCATCCTATGAATTTATTCTTCGATATCCAAATTTTCCCTTCTTACTAAGGGTAGACTTGTATATTTGAAACTGATAAGGGTGTAAAGGATTTCTTACTCGATTTAGTGTCATAAAAGTTAGGTTCATTCGATAAGTTATGACTTAACTTGAGAAGGGAGATACACACTTAAATAGGCTAGTGATGATCTTGTGGTAGTGATATAGAAGATTTGAGTATAGAATAGTTATGAGTTGATTTACTGATGTTGGTCTACTTATTTCAAAATTTGTTCTACTAGTCCATTTCTGAATATCCAGGATGTACCCTTCTTATATTAGGTGGACTTATGCATCAGGAACTGACATGTATATTAGACTTAAGTAGTGTTTCTTTCACCTAGGCATAATACTTTTTAATCTATTCTATGAGTCTATGTCTTGGTATCCAAGATGTACCATGCTTATATCAGGTAGACTCGTGTGCCAGGGAATGAGCAAGGTATTAAAGGACTCCTTCTATGAGCTAGTAGTATGATGATTATGAGTTGTCACGACGCGATTTCTTGGATCATGATGGCACCTACTATCCACCCAGTAGGAGAACCAACCCGGTGGTCCGTAGCCGAAGCGAAGGACTACTAGAATGAATAAAGATAACAATTCAAGTTATAAAGAGGATAAGCAGAAGACAACCCAAAACCTTGATGTCAACGTCGAACGAACCTCTATATACAAAAGAGTATCCAAAAAGGAAATATAT
>JBDJHY010912564.1:0-14762 GCA_039654485.1 Withania somnifera
GGGGTATAAGAAGTGGATATATATGGAGAGGTGTATAGAATAATGGAGGTGCACCATAGGTTATGAGAGGTAAGGGTCGAGCTCCAGTTCAACCCAGAGATTAGCGCACATAGTTCTATGCATTTCGCGAGAGACCCAAAGGTGAGTCTTCAAATACTGTGAACATAGATATTGTCCTTGTTTCCCATAGGCCTACTTATGTACTATTTGATCCAGGATCTACCCACTCTTATGTGTCTTCATACTTTGTTGGTGGTTTTGACATGCTATTTGATACGTTTCCTATACCCCCTTCACGTGTCTACTCCCGTGGGTGAGTCCTTAGTGGTAAATTGAGTGTGCCGATCCCATATGGTAGTCTTTTTGGGGTATGAGATCTGGGTAGACTTGATATTGCTTGATATGGTAGACTTTGATGATATTCTAGGTTTATATTGTCTTGCCCTATACCATGCTATTTTATCTTGCCATTCTAAGACCATTACCATATGTATCATGGGTATCCCGCGAGTAGAGTGGAATGGTACTTGTGGGTTGTATTTTCATAGATTCATATCTTTTCTTCAGGCTTGAGAGTTGGCTAAGAAAGTATGTTTATCTTATTTGTCCTTTGTACATGTTGTTACTGAGTTTTTATGTGGTTTCCACCAACCATATTGGCATCCCTCCTGATAGAGATATCAATTTTGGTATTGATTTGGAGCCGAGCACTAAGCCCATTTCTATTCTTCCTTACCATATAGATCCCACTGAGTTGAAAAACTTGAAGGATTAGTTGCAAGACTTGCTCAACAAGGGTTTTAATCATCCTAGTGTATCACCTTGGGGTGCCCTAGTCATGTTTGTGAAGAAGAAGGATAGTTCTATGCGTATGTGTATTTATTATAGATAGTTAAACAAGGTGACAGTGAAAAACAAGTATCCTTTTCCTTACATTGATGATTTGTTCGACCAAATTTAGGGTGCCTCTATCTTTTTTAAAATCGATTTGAGGTCTAGGTACCATTGGTTGAGGATTAAAGCCTTTGGATATTTCAAAGACGGCTTTTCGAACTAGATATGGCCATTATGAGTTTTTGGTGATGTCTTTTGGTCTTACTAATTTCCCAACCACATTCATGGAGTTTATCAATGACATATTTCATCCTTATTTAGATTGCTTTGTGATTGTGTTCATTGATAATATATTAGTTTATTCCAAGACTGAGGCCGATCATGTTTAGCACTTGAGGATTGTACTTTAGAGACTGTGGGATGAGAAGTTGTATGCTAAGTTATCTAATGGAATTTGATTGAGTTCCATGGAATTATTTTGGTAGTGGTGTCCTAGGTGGGTTTATGGTCGATCTAGCTAAGATTTTCGTGGTGCGTGATTGGGTGAGACCTACTTCGCCGACTGATATTTAGAGTTTTGTTGGGCTAGATGGGTATAATAGGAGGTTTTTACAGGGTTTCTCTTTATTGACTAGGTTGACTCTTTAATATATGGATTTTCAGTGGTCTGATGAGTGCGAGGAGAGCTTTCGAAAGCTAGAATCTTAGTTGACTTTTGCTCCTATTCTTACTTTACTCGTGGAGGGTAAATGATTCATCATCTATTATGATGCTTCTAGGGTTGGTTTGGATGGAGTGTTGATGTAGGAGGGTAAGGTAGTGGACTATGCTTCGAGATAGTTTAAGATGCATGGAAAAACTACCCTACTCAAGATTTAGAGTTAGTTTTGGTGGTGTTTGTGTTGAAGTTGTAAAGACATTACCTTTATGGAGTACATTGTAAGGTTTTCACTGATCATAGAAGTCTTCAGTATATTATTACCTAGAAAGATCTTACTTTTAGGCAACATTGTTGGTTAGAGTTGCTGAAGGACTACAACATCACTATCTTGTATCACCTGTGCAACTCCAATGAGGTGGAGGATGCCCTTCGTAGGAAGTTCTCAAGTATGGTTATTTTGGCTTCTAGTCGGTTTTAGGTGTGGTCTTTGTCTAAGGATGTCCAGATCTAGCAAAAAAGTTGGTTAGATTGCAAATTTCTAAGGATGGTTGTGTTTTTGTTGGTGTAGAGGCCCAATCTTTGTTGATAGAGAAGATTCTAGTGACTCGATTTAATGATACTAAGTTAAGGACCATTCGTGACAAAGTGTTGTGAGGTGAGGCAAATGTGGTTGTGCTTGATTTAAAAAGGGTTTATAGTATTAGGGATCAAATTTATTCCCAAGTCCGGTGACTTGGTCAGGTTGATCTTGGAGAGGCTCAAAGTTCCATATATTCCATTCACCCAAGGGAGACAAAGATGTATCATGATTTGAGACAACGTTACTAGTGGAATGTTATGAGGAAGGATATTACAGATTTTGTTATCAGGTGTTTGAGCTATTAGCAGGTCAAGTTTTAGCACCAGAAGCTAGGAGGTGTGTCATGGAGGATGCCTATCCCCCATTACAAGTAGGAGCGTATAGACATGGATTTCATTGTTGGTTTGCCTACTACTTCGGATGGTTATGATTCCATTTTAGTGGTATTTTATCATTTGTCTAAATCTTCTCACTTCATTCCAGTGAAGGTGAAGCAAAGTTCTCTAGAGTTGAATGAGATTTATATTAGCCAAATAGTCCGGTCGCATGGAGTCCTTATATTATTGCATCCCATTGAGGTACTCAGTTCATTTTATACTTTTAGAATACTATGCAGTGTGAGATGGGTGCGCAACTTGATATGAGCATAAACTTTCATTTTCAAATCAATGGCTAGTTTGAGCGCACCATTCAGGTGTTAAAGGATATGTTGTGATCATGTGTTATTAATTTTGGTGGTCATTGGGACTGATGTCTACTGCTTACATATATTTCTTACAACAATCGTTATCATTTAAGCATTCAGATGGCACTTTTTGAGGCATTGTATGGTAGGAGGTGTAATCTCGGATTGGATGGTATGATACTTCAAATTTGGTGCGAGACTTTATAGATAAAGTTTGACTGATTGAGACCCAATTACATTTTTCCTAGAGTAGGCAAAAAAGTTATGCCGATAAAAGGGCTAGGCTTTTGGAGTTCACGGAGGGCGATAGAGTGTGGTTGAAGGTGTCACCCATAAAGGGTGTGATGAGATTTGGTAATATAGGGAAGTTTTATCTATGCTTCATTAGTCTTTTTGATCTTTTAGAGTGGATGGGAGAGGTGTCTTACAAGTTAACCATGCCACCTGATTTGTTTGCGATGCATTCGGGGTTTTATATTTATATTCTTTGGAGGGATATGACATATGAGTCTCACGTACTTTAGTGGGATACTTTGAGTTTGGATCCGAATTGTCCTTTAAAGAGGAGCCTGCTTCCATACTTGATAGACAAGTTTGGAAGCTTTGGGCCAAGGAGATAGCTTCAATTAAGTTGCAGTGGAGTCACATACCGATCGAGGAGGCTACTTAGGAGATTGAGTTATAGATACGTAGACAGTACCCTCAATTGTTTGACCATTCATGTATTCTTCTTTCTTATGTTTGCGGACAAACATAGTTTTTAGTGGTGGATGTTGTAATGACCCTAAAGGTCATTTTTTCATTTCCATGCATTTTAACCCTTTTTCCCCTCCTCAAAGTTTTGTTAGACAAAACTAAGTGTAGTTCTATTGTAGGACTGGGAATAGGATGAGTTTGAGAAGTTTGTGTTTTAAGGTTTTAAGTTCAAAATGAGGAACTATAGGGGTCATTTGGAGTTTGGGACCTTATATCATACATTTTTTAGTTCCATTAGCTTTGAAATGTTGATTTTGGTCTAGTTACACTTCCATTTCCACTTTTAGATCTTCTATGGTGAGTTTGAGCATTTAGACGGGCCAAAGTTAGGCTTATAAGTGAAATGGTTGACTTGGGTCATCATTCGAGCTTAGAATGCATGGATCAACAATCTGATGGTTTCGATGGATTTGGGAGGTAGAATTTGGTCTAGAATGAGGTCTTTTATTTTTTTTGTGATCCCCGGAGATATTTTTGTCTTACTGGTGCTTTTATTTAAAAATGGATCCTTAGCGGGTATCAAGTCGAGGAGGCCTCATATCTGTGTTTTGGTGGTTCCATTGTGTTTGAAATGTTGAAATAGTATGGTTGTATATACGGTTTGTCATCAAGGGATTTTGAATGAATCCCGAGGGTCCATTTAGATTCATGTTGTCTGGCTTTAAATTATTGTTTGTTGTTCTTGTTATGGTCCATAGATGACCTCCATATTCGCGAGCCTGGGCTGCATTCACAGTGAGGTAGATGGATAGGAATTGTGATTGCATTGAGTGGACTGCATTCACTATACATATGCTGATTGATCCTCAGCGATCGCGTTGTATAGTCAACAATCGCGATGATTCATGCAACTTGACCCTCTGCTAAGGATGTGTGCAGTTGCAATCGTGATGAGTTATTTTTTGCTAACCTTCATCAACGCGATGGAGCCTCTGCAAATGTGATAAAGGTCTAGGAAGTGCAACTGGGAGATTTTAAAACATAATTTTCACGAATCCTTATATATTTCTCATGCAAACCACAACCTAAAATCTCTATTTGGCAAGATATAACCAAAGAGTTTCAAAGATAATCCTTGTGTAAGTTTTCTAAACACTTTCCATCAATTTCCCATTACTTTAACATGATTTCACCTCGAAATTTCATGTTTTTAACCCCAAAATAGTTAGTTAAAAAATGCACTCGAATTTTATAAAAACTTGAGAACTTTTATATGAAATGGAATTGGTTTTCAATGGAATTTGATATATAGTATTCCCTAGTATTGGATACACTATTTCGCGACCAAGATTTGATTTTATCCCTTGAGTCCGGATTTAGTTTTTACATAAACCTTGACTTCTTGGGTTTGGGTGTTGATTTGTGTATATTTCTTGTATTCCTTGTCTGGAAACTAGATTATGCTCGTAATTTGGGGTTGTTTTCTTCTAAAGTAAGGGAAGTTGATTTTATTATGGTTTTCCTATAATTAGTTAACAATATCTTGCTAATTTTTGTGATTTGGGGTGAATGGGTGTTCCGTGTTAACACTATTAACGTAAATTGGGTTTAAATGAATAAGTGCGAATTATATGTAGACTTGATGAATTTGTAAACTTGGTATGTACTTGGACTGAGTTGTGAATTGGTTTACTTGAACCATATATGGAAAAGGATATCTTGTTAAGAAAATTGAACTTAATTAGTTACTTATTGATGAGATCATCTTGAAGAATTGTATATATATATCATATTGGACTTGAAATTCAGTGCCCATGAGAGGCTGTTTTTCTTTTCTTGAAATATATTTTATAATACTTTCCATGACATGCATATGATATTTTCTTGCTTAAAATCATTGAGCATGACTCTGAGATTACATATTTTGAGTTACGAAAAGTAAGCGAAAATGGATAATCTGAGGTTCGTTCGAATGGTCCTAGTTATGAATAGATAGCTTGGGCTCTTACAAAGGTCTAACATATGGATTAGATAGACCAAGGTTCTTACCAGGGTCGAGTTTGGCATTATCTACGAGCATCACCAGGTTCCTATTGCAGTTCAGGAGTTCTACATTCATGGTAATAATGAGATACAAGTGGTGTGGACTATTCATCTCGGTGTTTGATATTGCATCGGTGTGTTATTTCTTATTTTATTCTTGGTTTAATGCGACTCTAATTTCCTCTATGTATTAGTACATTCCATAGCTTGTGTTACTACGTAATGGGTAGATTCATAGTAGTGGATCGGGTGAATAGATCCTATGATATGATCTTGTTTTAGGTTAGTGAACAAGTAATCTTAATCCTATCCAATAAATTAGAATTAATATGGTAGTGTGTTGTGAAGTTATTTCTGGTATTCTTTGAGGGACAATTTGTTAAGGCATGTATCAGTATGGATGGTTGTGTAAGATCACTATAGACTAGGATTTCTGGTATCATGCTCGAATAATGAGTAGACCAGCTTCACGATGTGTTGGTACTTCACAAAATGGTTTAGCTGTTGCCAATGTTTTAGTATCTGAGACTAAGAGTACCCCTAGTATGCTATTCGTGTACAACCAATTATTATGGATAGTAGTTTTGTTATATGATTTGTCTTGACCTTATTTATAGTTCAAAATGGGAAGTTTCAAACTGTGCATGGGTTACCTCTCATTTATTTATTAGTAAAATGTTCAATTATTGAGATTGTACATGGGGCTGTGGAATTGACATCTGTAATTATAAGGGATCCTTACAAACCAATGGCGCTTAATAGGGGTTCCTTCTTTCATGTAAGTGTTTCGTGAGTACTTTCAGAAGCTTAAGGATCTTGATTATTTAAGTTCTTTCTTTAAACTTCATCTAGTACAAATAGACTCCTATTGGTTCAGTGTGTTGATCATCGAGTAGCATTAGTTTGGTGGGTTAGGAGATAAGTGGATCGAATCTAATTGATACTTTGCTAAATATACAAAGATCATGGGAGAGTTCATCTTACTGGAGGACTATAAGTTGAAAATTAGAAATTTATGTTTGTATATTTGAGGATAGTTCCATCTTGTCATTAGATGGGAGAATCTTCGTTGAGGTAATGGTATTCAAAATACTCTCCAGACAAAGTGTTGCAATGGAGAATTAATGACTTGTGTCTTAGAGACTTGAGTTTTACAACACAGGCAGCTTGATTAGTATGGGTAAATGAATGAATGGTAACTATAGACCATCCAGTTTAGTACTATCATTCTGTACCATTATGGAAGAAGATCCCGACAAGATATGCACCACTTCAGGAAGTCATGCTAGAGTTGGTGATGGGAGATTTGTACTACTAATTGCATATAAGTCAGAGTAATCATGTGTCTAGATTGAGGTAGAATTTCATCGATGTGTTGGTGGTGGTAAGACGACCTATTCAGTGAGACAAACTTAATGTTTTTTCCTACATAATGTTTCATCCGAGTTGCACTATTACTTGGGGTATTAGTTGTACTAGTGATCTAGTATTGTCAATTATGACTGTGTTGGGGAATTGTTTGTTAGGGAATTATGACTTGATCAGGTTAAGGAGACCTTGTACACGTGATTTAATGGTTCTGTTGAGTCTAGAATTCCAAAGTTACTATGTTTGCATATATGGTTTGTCACCAACGGATTCCAAAAAAAAAATTGAGGGAACATTTGAAGTTGGTTTTTATTTCTATGTTTGTTATTTTTGTTGTATTGTCAAAAAATTATGAACTTCATCATGATCACGTACTGAGGGCCGCAATTGTGAAGGTCCAGGATATAATATGATGTGATAGCATGGCTTTGAGCCACGATCGCGAAGGCCTAGGTCATAATGGGATGCAATCTCATGGACCATGGGTGCGATCACAGAGATTTATCTGTGAGGGCGTCGCGAGGGGTTGGGGGTCGTGATCGCGCTGAAGAAATTGTTCACCTAAAAGTTTTTAAAGGAAAAACCATGCTTTCACCTGAACTAAAACCCTTATTTTTTGCCAAGATTGAGGGAAGAACTTAAAGATAATCATTAGGTAAGTTTCCCTAAACCTATTTCAATTAAATCGAAGTCACTTTAACATTATTTTACCATAAAATTTCATGGTTTTTAAACCCTAAAATAGTGGGTAAAAGTGGAACTCAAAATTTATTAAAAGCTTGAGGATTTTACTATAAAGTGGAATGGATTTCCAATGAAACTTGATATTTAGCTTTTCCTTGAATTGGAAACATCATTCTATGATTAAGTTTTGATCTTGACTCCATGGATCCAGGGTTAGTTTTTGCTTAAGCCCTGATTTCTTGAGTAGTTGGTGTTGATTGGTGTTTATTTCTTCTTTTTTTTTTTGGGTAATTATGCTATGTTCTTCCAGAGGTACAAAGGAAGGATAAAGCGCCTTGTTGAGGAATTTTCATCAAATTAAGGCAAGTTGATTTTTAATGGCTTTCTTAAAGTGTTAAAAATTGCTTGCTAATTATCTTGTGAATTGGGGTGATATGGTTGTTTCGGGATTATTATTATCTATCATAATGGTTCTAAAAAAGAATAAGTGGGAATAAGGGGAATACTTGATGAATTTGTTGAATCGTGACTTTACTTGATATGTATTGTGACTTGTTTGGCTTGAAGCATGTAGTTGAAAATGATAACTTAAGTAATAATTGAGACCTAATTATATAATTGTTGATGAAAATGACTATGATAATTTATTAGCAACCTTTTAACCAGAAATCATGATACCCACGAGGATAGATTGGAATAGAAAAGCTACTCTTGATAGGGATTGCCCATGAGAGGCCTACGTTATTGATTTGAAATCTCAAATTGTGATAGTCCCAATGAATTATATATATGATAGTTTCCCACTTTGAATTATTTAAATGTGAAACTTTTATTATGTTTAGACGAGATTATTAGACACTGTGTATCAATATGCTTTATATGTTATTTCTTGTTGATATTGATTGTTGGTTTGCCATTGTGTCTTAATTGAAATTGTTGGAAAGGCATAGCTGAGACCCTGATCGGGTGTCTATATTATTGGGAAGCATAGCCGAGACCCTGGCCGGGGGCCTATATTGTTGGAAAGATACATCTGAGACCCTCACCGGATGTTTATATGGATGAACAGTAGAGCCGAGACACTGATCAGGTACCTGAAGTGAGGAACTAATATTGGACATATCGATGACATGGAAAATACTATCTGTTCTGAGTCATTTAGGGCTTGAGTCCCTAATTGATGGTTTTCGTTGTTGCTGAGCTTGACTTTTGTGAAACTTTACTTTTATTACATGATTTATAGAGTTGGTATTTGAGTAACTTTTGCTAGCCTACTGAATATTCCTGTTAACCGTTGTAGTATTTTGGAGGATTAGTTAGGAGATTAGGGGCTTTTGTTTCTCTTTATAGTTAGCCAACCAAGTACGCTACTGTGTATTGTTGTTTTGTACTCACTCCTTGCTTTTCTGCACTTTTGTGCAGGTGTTGAGCCCCTAACTTAGTGTTTATCTCTCTTCCACCAGTTTAGAGGCATCTCGAGGACTCCATGGTAGCCAGTTGTCCTTCCATCAGTTGCTGAGGATTATTCATTATTTTTATTTGCTAATGTATTCACTTTATAAGGATTTAATTTTAGACCTTTGAATTCCGTTGTAATCTTTCTATATTGGCTTGTAAAAATAGTGGCTACCTGTTTTTAGGTTTATAGTAAGTACTTTCGCATTAAATACTTTACTTGATTAATTACTTTCCATGTATGATTAGTTTTCCTTTTCTTTTGTTTAAGAGTTAGGTGAACTACCATGTGGGAAGGTAGGTGCCATCGCACCTGAATTTTGAGGTGTGATAGGGTGATGGAGTTGAGGTCTAGGAAGATTGTGACTATCTTTGATAATCAATTCCATTTCATGTTAGGGAACTCGACTACATAAGTCATTCATCTTGCAAGAAGATGGGTGGAGCAATATAAGGAGAGGAAAAAGGACCAACACGTGGTGTTCATTGATCTAGAGAAAGCTTATGATAAAGTCCTCAAGGAGGTTCTTTGGAGGTGTTTGGAGGCTTGAGGTATTCCAGTGGCGTACCCTAGGTCGATTAAGTACATGTAGCGTTGGGGCCAAGACTCTTGTTAATATTGTAGGAGGAGATTTGTAGCACTTTTCTCATTTGATGGAATTGCACTAGGGTTTGACCCTTATTCCTTTTTCATTTGTCTTAGTGATGGATACATTGATGCAGTAAATTAAGGGTGACCAGTCGTTGTGTATGTTATTTGAAAATGATGTAGTTTTGATTAATGAGACTAGAGAAGGTGTCAATGCTAAGATATATGTTTGGAGACAAACTCTTGAGTATAAAGGATTTAGGTTGAGTATGACCAAGATAGAGTATTTGGAGTGCAGATTTAGTGAGGTGACACATGAAGCTGACGTGATAGTGAAGCTTGATACTCAAGCCATTTCAAAGAAAGATAGTTTCAAGTATCTTTGTTCTATAATCCACAAAAATGGAAAGATTGATGAGGATGTCACTCATTGTATTGGGGCAGCATGGATGAAATGGAGGCAAGCATACGGAGTTTTGTGTGATAAGAAGGTGCTTACTAAGCTTAAAGTCAAATTCTACAAAGGTTTTGTTAGACCAACTATGTTATATGTGGCAACGTGTTGGACATTCAAGAACTCCATATTCAAAAGATTAAAGTGGTGGGATAAGGATGTTGTAGTGGGTGTATGGGTTGATTAGAAGAGATAAAATGAGAAATGAGGTTATTCGAGACAAAGTAGTAGTGACCTCGGTGGAAGTAAAAATATGGAAAGTGAATTTGAGATGGTTCTAACATATGTGATCAATAGGGACGCTAATTCTCCAGTGTGGAGGTTTGAGAGGTTGGCGAATGATAGTTTTAAAAATGGTGGAGGTAGACCAAATAAATATTGAAAAGAGGTGATTAGACATGACATGGAGGTGTTATAGCTTACCAAGGACATGACTCTAGATAGAAAGTTGTGGAGGAGACATATTAGGGTAGAAGGCTAGTGAATACGATTGTATTCTTATTTGTACATAGGTGTGTTTTGTTTTGATAATCGTTCTACGAGACCTAGTGATATGTTGGTAGTTTCTGTTTCTTACAGTCTTAATGAGGTGTATTGTGTAGGTTCGTTTGTTGTAGCATTATTTTGTGGAAGTCTTGTTTTTGCTACTTTCTATTGTGTCATGTACTATATATTGATTCAGTATTATGCTTTTCTTGGATTATTTAGTCTAATGCCGGGGTTTATCAAAAACAACCGCTCTACCTCACATCTTAGGTATGATAAGGACTGCATCTACTATACTCTCTCCGGGCCTCACTTTGTGGGAATTTACTGGGGGTTTGTTGTTGTTTTTGTACTGTAAAATTTAAAATGATCAATTAATTTTAACTTTCTTTCATGTTGTAATTTTTTTTTCTTTATATTTTTTAAAGTTCCTTTTCAGTCATTATTAATATTCTTCTTCTTTTAATTTTTTTGGTCTATTTCTTTATTTTAGTCCGATTTTAAAAAATAACTCTTTCTTTTTTTTAGAATTTTTTAATTTTAACTTTTCACATTGCATATTTAAGATCACAAGATTAAATAATATTTTGTTATGTATTTGTGACAAATTGTACAGTTAGAATCTCAAGATTCAAAAGTCTTATTTATTTTTTTAAACTCCAAACTAAAGTTAAAATAGACCAAACAAATTAAAATGAATGAAATATCTGTAAAATAGTCCATTATTACAAAATAAAATATTTTTAAATATCAAATTGTTCTTATAAATATTTCTATATGTATTTTCAAAATTCAAAGCTTTCTACGAATTATATTTTAGCCAAATATTACTGTAATAATGTAATGACCCGCAAGGTCATATTTTTGTTTTCAGTGTATTTTACCATTTTTCTCTTTCTCATAGTTGCATTATGTCAAACTAAGTTTGGTTTCATGGTTGGTTGGGGAACAAAAAGGGTTTGGGGCAACTTTGGGTGAAATTTCAGTTTTTAAGCTTTAAAGTGGGAAATAATGGACTTTTGAGGTCGCTCGGAGTTTGGGACCTCAGATCAAAAATTCATCAGTTCCATCCAAAATATAGATTTTGGACTATAAATATATTTGGTTTGACTTTAAGCTCTTTTATGATGAGTTTAAGTGGTTTGACGGGATAATTTAAAAGTTTATGTTGTAAGTGTGACTTGGGTCAACATTCGTAGTTAGAGTACTCCGATTCAAAATATATTTTTTTAGTTCTGGAATGTACTTTTTGGGTTAGTGGAACTATTGTGTTGGGTCCCATGGCATTTATATAAATTTTGAAAGATTTTTTAAAGTTTGAAAGTTAGAAGAATAAGAGAGTTGACCAAAGTCAATATTTGGTGACAGAAAGCTCGATATGGATTTCCAACAGTTCTGTTAGCTTCAAAATATTGTATTTGGTCTAGTTGAAGGTTTGGTTTAGCTCTCGAGGCTTTTGGATGAGTTTTGGTCATTATTTGAAAATTTAGAGATTCTTATTTTAAGAGTTGACTTCGGTCAACTTCTGATTAAGATATCCTCATTGGGTATTTTGATGATTCCAGCAGTTCTTCAATGTGTTTTAAAAGTAGTTTATATTATTGGTTTGTTTTCATGAGGTCCCGAATGAGTTTTGGGTACTTGTTCGGAGCTTGATATTTTCACTGTGGGTTTCAATAGTATAACTTGAATTAAATGAACTCATTTTGATGTGTGGATGGTACCAATACATCTGTATTGAAATTTTAGAACAACTGCAAAAATAATTAGGTCATTTTTCTATTGTATGAGGAATTTATGGTCTTTAAGCAAAACTTAATTCGCCGGTGCAGAAATTTCTTGTGCATTTATCTGTGTATTTAAATCTCAAACTGTGTTTATTAAGAATATTTTGAATTTTAGAGCTCAAATTTGAGTGATTCTTGCGGCATTATTCTCAGTTTAATAAGAGGGTTGGCATCCAATACTTCTTTTAGAATTCTTCCTTAACTTCTTCAGCTACAATTCTTTCCTCATCCATGAAATTATTGGAGAAACATTGGAGTTTTATCTATTCAGACTCATTTTTTGATAAAATTTCATATTGAAGATCCTTATTCTATGGGTAAGATGATTTTATCATAAATTCAGTAATTTATCAACTATTTTATCATTTTAAACCGCTTATAAGCTTGAAAATTTAATTTTTTTCGGTTAAGTAGATGTTTGATAAATTGATGATCTGAAGGTCAACTTTGACTCCATTTTTTTAAAAATTTCATTATGAACTCCCCAAGTTATGGGTAACATGATTTTGAAATAAAATTTCATATTTTCCCCTACGGCATAGGTTTGACTTTTTAAGTTGAATTTTTTAATTCAATTTTAATGTATGGCGATATGAGTGTTTATAGTTTTGTTTTCTTATATAGACTTTATATTTAGAGTGTTCATAGGTTCTTCAGAAGAGCAAGGTTCTAACTTGATTGTTTTTTCATCTTCAAAGGCAAGATGAGGTTTTATGATCCTTTTATAAACCTATGATGTGTATTGCATGTTTCGTTGATTGTAATTGGTAAATTTGGTTAAGAATTAGATTCGGGGATCAAAGATCTAATTATATGTGTAATACCTTGAGTAGCTTTGAGGTCATTTAAATGGCTACGATTTTAGGTAATTACTTGAGTCAATGGTGAAATTGTTTGTATTGAAAATTTAATATTGTTGTTGTGGTAAGTTGTCCACAACTCGATTGTTCTTGTGATAATTCGATCATATTGATATTCTTGTTATGATATCTTATTCATAACTTGATTGTTCTTGTGATAATTTAATCATATTGATGTTGTTGTTGTGCGACTTGCTCAAAACTTTATTATACTTGTGATAACTTTATCATGTTGTTTATTGTTGTGGTAACTTATTCATAACTTAATTATTATTATAGATCAGGTGCTACGCCAGTACAGATGGATAATTATTATATATTTATCGGGTACCATATCAGTACGGATAGACAAATATTATATATGGATCGGGTACCACTCTAGTACGGGTGAACAAATATTATATATAAATCGGGTACGTATACACCAGTACGTGCATGCACCTTGTAAGCTCCCATTGGGTCCTGTCTGTGATGATTATCAGTAGCGAGTGTGTAAATTAGGACACATATGCATCATCATTAGCTATATTTTTCATTGCATCTACCTTAATATGCGGTTGTGATTTGATTTGCATGTCTAACCAATAACTTGAATTTATTGATACTTGTTGATAATCTTGAGATTATTGATACTTGTTAATGACTTGAGATTATTTATACTTGTTGATGACTTGGGATTAATAATACTTGTTGATGACTTGAGATTATTGATACTTGTTAAGGACTTGAGATTATTGATACTTGTTGATGACTTAAGACTATTTAATGCTCGTTAAGGATTTATGTATATTTGATAGTTATAGATGTTCAGAGATTTCTGTGGATGTGATTGTCATGATTTGAGTATGTTATCGGGAACGTGAGAATTGGAGTATTTAGTTTCTTGGTTGGAATTCTATATAATTATTAAATTGTAACTGTTAACTGGGTTGTTGTGTTATTATAAACTGCATGAAAGTTGTAGTATCAGGGGTTAGATGTAGGATAGGAGGCTCATCATTGTTTTATACTTAGACAAGCCGAGGATGCCACATAGTGTCGTATTTTATACTCACTCCTTTATTAAACTTTTGTATAGGTTCAGTTCCTAGTATATCTTGATTGCTATCTTCCTTAGTTCAGGTGCATCTTTAAGTGTTTCCGAGATAGATAACCATATCGTCATTGGTTAATAGAGATCTCTTTTATCCTAGACTCTATCAAGACTTTGTATTTCATATCATTATAGTAGTGGTTTGCATACATTGCAATCATATTTTGGGTGACTAGTTGATGTTTCTGCTTATTAGTTCTTTCTATATTTTAATTCTTCATTTAATTTGGTTTTACTCAAGTTTTCGTTGGTTTGAATGACCTATTGGGAGGGGAAGGTAGGTTCCATCACAACCGTATTTCGTGTCATGACACATAAACTTCTATTGACAAACATATTAAATTCATTACTTAGTTTATAAACCATTATGAAGATTATGTTAATAGTAAAGTTGAATTCATTTTTTAAAATTTAGTTCATTAGATAGTATGAAATTAATGTTGAGTTAAGTTTTAAATTATGACTTATGATTACATTTAAATTAAAA
>JBDJHY010912673.1:0-14761 GCA_039654485.1 Withania somnifera
CCCCTGCTTGAGAACAGAGAAAAAAGAAAATTTGGAGCTGCAACCGGTGCAATATTTGTTCTTCGCGATCACGGCCCTGAGGCGCAATGGTGATGCACAGTTTTTCTTTCTTCTTCGTGATCGCGGTCCCAGTGGCGCGATCGCATGTATATTTTCCTTTCTATGCCAATCGCATTCCTACAGGGCGATCATAATGTACTCAGTAAAAATCCTTCTTTGCGATCACGGAACTTCCCATGCAATCGCGATGTATATTTCAGTTCCTTTAGTGCGATTGCGCTGGACTTGCACGATCGCGTGCAGTGGGGCCAGGCAATAAAATTGTTGCAGCAGCCCTACTCCGTATTATTTCATCAAAAAACATAACTCCTTCAATTCTAAGGCAAAAATTCCTTCTCAAACACCATTCCAAGGCCAAGGAAGGTTTTTTATACATTCTTCGATGATTCTACACGAATTAGGTGAGTATTCCTTCTCTTCTTCTTCCTTATTTTCCTATGTTTCCTCCAATAATGGTGAAAAGTTTAAGGTTGTCGAAATCATCCCATAACTCGATTTCTTTCATATAATTCTTCATTATTAGTACATACATTGCTCCTATGATCATTAACTCATCAAAATTCTAGCATTTTTATTGTAAATATCGAACCTTAAAACCCTTTTGGTTTAATTTTTTCTGGGTTAATTTGAAGCCCTTCCCGTGTTCGCATTGTGCTCAAATTTGGAGCACGGATTCCTGGAAGCATTAGGAACCCCATGGTAAAGGTTGTTTGTGGTTTCAGCAAGCAAGCCCTGCAAGCCAGCTTTAGGATCAATTATGGGAATGGTATGGAATTTGTTATAAATTGCACTATTAAACTCATATTAATATATAGAATTCTTTGACGTAAGTTTTAGATCATTTGGTGAATGTTTGATATTAGTTGGAGTAAGATTTGTGGAATTGCAAAGCTTTCTCGTCAGATGGAAGGTAGGCTCCGTGGGGCTATCTCTGGGTTTATAGCTTTAATAATTGTACTAATAGCGTCCTTGGGTTGGGTATCTAGGTTGTATAGCACCCCGTACCATTCTTTCGTCCTTTCTATATTGATATTGAATGGTTGGCACCGGAGTGATATGAGGCCGAGACTTAGTATTTGATTATAGATACCTGTGTTGGGCATGGGATGTGGATAATTCATGGTTATATATATATATATATATATATTGTTGATATATTATGCAATCATGACACGGAGAGACCGAGCCTAAGGCTCAGATGAGAGTGCATTGGGGTTGGGTAGTATCACCTTCTGATTATGAGCCTTGATGGCTAGCCGATAAATTGATGATAAAGATCCATAGCGGATGATTTGATGATAGAATTTCATGGAAGTATAAAGATCTAAATGAGAATACAATAATAATAATAAAAGTAATTGTCTTTTATTGGTTTAGTCTCGACATGGTATCGAGCACCTAGTAACACTATTTTTACCTATTTTAGTCTAGGCTTCACCTCCTAGCACTAGGACTTACATATATATCTATTTTTACTAATAAATGCTAGGACTAAAGACTGACTCCTGAGACCGTTGTTGTACTGCAGCAAGTACAACTTTTTGACACACACGGTACTAGTGGTTGTGGAGACACAATGATAATGCTTATTGATGAACATAGGTGATACTACCACATATATATATATATTGGCGTGGGATGACTTGATTAGCCTAGTACGGCTAGCGGATATCATTAATATGATTGATTGATATGAGGCACTATGTGCCAGCGGGATAATATAGATATGAGGCACTAGATGTCGGTGGGATAATACTGATATGAGGCACTAGATGCCAGCGGGATAACACTATTGGTGGGTACGAGGTGCCAGTTGTGATTTGTTGTGGTTCTGAAAGAGGGATGTGAGGTTCTAATGACGATCATGTGCTTGTTACTTTTCTGCACTTGTTTTTTTCAATGTGCTCATAGGTCGGATGGGAGGCCTATGAGTGAGCATGTTCTTGTGCACGCTGCATTTCTTATGGGGGACTTGTCATCGTTTAATTACTATACTTTATCATTCATATTACTGCTTATCTGCTCTTAATGATTACTTGTTATTTCATGTTATGTGGGATCAGTGCTTTCTATTTTATTTGTTCAACTATCTTTTCATTTGAGGTTACTGGTATACCGACCATGTTCTACTCCTACCTCCTTTGATTCCCATTTATTGAGTTATATTTTACATATAATGTTGCAAGGATGCCGGGTACGTTCTCTTCCATTACCTGTGATCCTGTTATGTGATTAGCTAGTACTATCAGTCTATGTGACACATGTTTGGTACTTGAGTTGCTAGTTCCTATATTGTACTATTTGTTTCTATGATCCTTTTTCTTGTACTCTGTTGTTTACTGCTTTTATTATTGTTATGCGCTCAGTGGGCCCTTCAAGCCTACTGAGTATGTTTTGCTTCGGCGACTTGTACTCATACTACACTTGTACTTGTGCAGATTTGAGTACAGGTTTCCATTCGTGATACACAAATCGCTGTTCGTTTGGTTTCTATTCACAACAGAGATTCAGGGTGAGCTTGGCGTTCAGCTTGATCCTACATCTCTTCAGACTTATATTTTAGGCTATAAATTAGGGAATTTGAGATATTTCTTGATTAAGTCACCAGAGATCTGAACTGTCGGTCCCAGCAAGTCATAAATGACTTGGGGCAACTACAGAAACGCTCTAGAATGCGAAACGTCGTGTATTTATCATAAATGACCCATGAGGGTCATTACATAATGCCACAAACATTAGTGTATAGTTTGATTTTATAATTAGTTTATATGTTTATCATGTCATGTACTGGTTCTTACTTTTTATGATTTACTATTCAAAATAGTCACAAACCTTATGATAAATATATAATCCTAAAGTGAATTGACCATAGGAGAAGAGGGATGAAATGAATAATTAAGGAGTTTGGATCATATATTTTTTAATTAGGGACTAATTTTTAAAGGATGATTTGTGATTAGGATAAAGATGTGCATAATTGTCGCACTTGATTACTAAATGGGAAGATAAACAACTGTATCCGAATCAGAGAGTACATCCTCGATCAACAATGTGTTTTGAGTATAATTTGGGTAGACAATTTAGAGGATGGAGATTCCCAAGTTATACTATCAATCCCGTAAATCAACAATAATGATAAATACCAACGCTGGATGGAATCATAACTATGCTTAAATGTGAAAATGCCTTGACCCCGGAACTCTCTATGATATCTATTCTCCTACCAAGTGATTGTCATTGTTACTTCCAATACTTATTTCAAAGTCAAAATTTATATAAACTTGTTATGAACTCGCACTTATTAATTTAAAAGTAAAACCACAATTAGTTACGTGATAGAAACAAGCCCTGTGGATTTGACATTTCTGCTTGAAAACACTGCTACATTAGTTTCCAGACAACGTATGCTTGAGTGTTTGAAAGTCACAACACCTATGAAGAGTCATATATATTCCTATCCATCCATTTTAAGGCTGATCTTGTGTCAAAATAATCAAGGCTTTCAACCTATAGAGAGACCTGAATTTGACAAGAAGAGCAACAAGGATCGATATCATACGAAGCCATAGTACAAAGATGCAGTTAGTAACTCTAACTCACTTTATGCAACTGAAGATGTCCTGAGACTTTCACAATATGACTTTAGCATCAATTTAATGCAATGAGTCTCGACCATAGGGAAATAAGTGAAACGCATTTCAAGTAAGACCATAAGGTCCAATCACGACTATAGGAATTTAAAGTTATGGTGAAATTTCCATGGGACATAAAGATAAAATTAGGGACTTCAGACACCTCTTGAAACAAGTGTCTATATTAATCACATATGGCTACTTAAGAGAGTATTTAGGAAACCAATCCAACGCCAATTATGGAAATGAAATGGAAGGAAACAAGAAAGTGACTAAAGTTGGTCCACCTCGGCATGTGATAAATAAGATAATCGGGGAGGGTGGTGGGAGAGGTCAGCGGAGTGATGTTTTCAACTTCAATGAGTTTCTTATTTAAAATAAATGAATTAAAGTAAATCTAGAAAATATCAAGGCAATTAAATACATATTAGATGTGCTCAATGGCATGACGGTGGTACAAAGATTCATAGGGTGCATAGTAGCCCTTAGTTGGTTTATCCTAAGGTCATCGTAAAGATGCTATTTATTTTTCTCCCTGTTGAATAAGAAGAACCAGTTCACATGGACATTGGAATACCAACAAGGTTTGAGGGATTTGAAGTCAAATTTGTCTAGCCCACCACTATTAGCAATGCTGCATGATAGCGAACAACTGCTTTTTTATATGGCTGTAGCTAAGCTAGTGTAAGTGTCGTGTTGTATTGGGAGGAAAAAGGTATCAAATGTAATTTTGGGAAGTGCTAGAACTCGATATTTGTACTTGGAAAATTTGCCTTAGCCGTTCTGTAAGCCTCTCTCAGTTAAGGAAATATTTCTAGTGCCACTCCATAGCCATAGTGACCACATATATTGGTGAAATGTACTGCACAAAACCTGAGCTCTCAAGAAGAGTGAAAAAATGGAATTTAGAGATAAGAAAATTTGATATTAAATGTAAACATCAGACTACCATCAAATCTCAAGTCTCGTCAAACTTTATAGTTGATTTTTGTTGGAACATACCTTAAGCAAAGGAAGAGGAATCGATGGGCCTATTAACATAAAAAGAACCAGACTCGGGGTAGTCTTGATTACTCGACTGGTCAGAAATTAATACAAGTTATAGGTTGTGTACCACTCACAAATACGAGGTTGAGTATCAATTTTTTCTTGAAGGTATTGAAATAGCTTGAGAACTCAATCAGCATTATTAAATTCAAAGTTGACTCTCAGTTGATGGTGAATTAAGCCCAGGGAATCTATGAAGATAAAGAATAGAGAATGCAAAAGTACTTAGGTAAATAAAGAATGAACATTCTTTCCCATTTCATAAAGTTGTTTGTGATTTAAATACTAAGAGAAGAGAAAATAGAAGTAGATATTTTGTCAAACCTCGAATCATTGGCCAAGATGAACGATTCTACTGATAACTCAGTGGTATACTTGCTTCATCCAGAATTAGATACACCTAGTTATGGATAATTCAACTCAACAAATAAAGCTTAGGATTGGTGTAATGACTTTGTTAAGTACTAAAATGATAACGAATTACCAAATTAGTTTGAAGATTCTAGGCACTCAAACGAAGACTTCAAAATATTATCTTATTGATGGGAACTTATACTGAATATCTTATTCGGGATCACTGGTAAGATTCTTAGGCATAGAGAAACCAACTTTCTTTTGGGAGAGGTCCATGAAGGAATTTGTGGCAACAACTGGGCCTGATTTATTATCCTAAAACTAATAAATTCCAAATACTATTAGACCCAACTGGAGTAAGACTTGAAGGCATTTGTAAATAAATGTAATATGGCTCATATTCTAGTTATCTCCCCATGAAGATTCATGTAAAAGGGAATAGACATAGGCAGACCATTACCATTGCCTCCCAGATAGGAAAAATTCTATTGATTATGATTAATCACTTATCTAAATTAGTTGAAGTAGGAGACTAAAAAAGGATTTGAGAATGAGATGTAATGAATTACATCTAGGATCACATAATGTGATATTTTGAGACGTGGAAGAAAATCACATGTGACAATGGCCCTTAGTTTATAGGTTTGAAAGTTATCTACCTTTTTGAAAGACTGCAAATCAAAAGATTACATCATCTTTATATCATCCAAATGCCAATAGACAATTAGAGTCCACTAACATGATGATAAGAGTCCATTAACAATAAGATACTATTGAGCCTCAAGAAGACATTAGAAAGATGCTCAAGGCAATTGGTCTATGGAGTTACCAATTTTGTTTTGGGCACATCAACAATTAAAGTCAGGTACCACACAGACCCTATTATCATTAGATATTGGGTCAAAAGCATTAATGTCTGTATCATGATTGAAAAATTAGATTATGATGGCATCTATATCTTACATGTAGACAAGCTTGATCCTAGTCCAGAGCGTAAGCGGTGGGTTATCAAGAACCAACATAAAGAAGAAGGGAGATGAAAGAAAAAAAAAGAAACAACGCATGAAAATACCAGCCGAACATAATTCCCAGAACCTAGTATCATGGTTGTGGATCATCTATATATAAACAAGTACAAAAATACAACCCACAACTGGGCGAAACTAAAAAGTAGCTATCTAAGAGCTAACTAGAAAACTCTGATAGTGGAAGGAAAACCGGCCATCAAGGACGCCCACTACTCACAGAAATCTCCTGGAACAGCAGTAACTACCTCGCACAATCGCGTCCACTCTGCTGACTCGTACTATAATATGCACTACAAAAGATTCAAAAGTGTAGCATTAGTATTAAAATAACGGGTGCCTAGTAGGCATCACAGTCCAACCGGGAAAAAGTAAGAATAAGCAAAGTAAAAAGAGATCAAAGAAACTGGGCAATGACACATAATCTCTGACCGAAAAGGGGTAACTACAGTAATAGGTAGTATGTGTAGTGAAGGATCAACTATCGGTGTGTGTAGTAGTAGCTAACAAGTATGAAGAAAAGGCAATATTAGGGTATAACCCAAAATACTTGGGCCACAAGCAAATCATGACCAAACATGACACGTACTTGGAGAACCAATGTAACCAGCACAAGGAAGGAACAATAAGAGAATACAACTAATAGAAAGCTAAGCTAATAGTAAGTACACTTAGTGAACGAAAGGTACCTACTAGAGACAGAAGGAGAAAAAAAGCCTACTAGCAAACAAACCCGATATGTATCCTATACTACCAGTAGGTGCAACTAGGCAACCAAGTAACCAAACAGGTACTCCCCTGTAAGTCTCGAAGAGTACAAATCAACGCATAGGGATGCAATGCAAAGTGGTGCTAGAAAAGTGTCACAATTCAATTTCTCAGATCATGATGGTACCTACTATACCACCAGTAGGAGAACCAACTCTGTAGCCCGAATCCAAAGCTGAGGGACTCTACATTAATAGTAGGAAAAACAAGTACAATAAGTAACATATACAGGGAATGAAAAATACTCAGTGTATCGAAATTACAATGAGTTAACAATCTCCCAAAGCCTAGTATTAGTGTAACAAAACAGAATCTTAAGAACAGAATATAAAGCTAAAAGTTTAATTTAAATCTATTTTCGAAAATACAAGGAGATCAATCCAAATTTGAAGAGAAGTAGGAATAGATGGATGCCAAGCTCACCCTGAATCTCTGAAGTAAGTGGAAAAAAGTACGAACGGCAAACCGTAATCAACGTCGGCTACTATTACTCAGATCTGCACCAGGGGAACTAGTGTAGTATGAGTACAAGTAGCGAAACAACCTATACCCAGTAGGCTTCGGAGTCCAACTAAGCACATGACAATAATAAAAGTAATAAATAACGAAATACAATAAAGTAGGGTCATTGAAGCAAATAGTACATCATGGAAGCTAGCTATCAAACAAGATTCAAGAACAAGTAGAATTGGTCATCGCTAGCTAAATCACACAATAGGATCTCAGGTAAGAAGGAAGGACGTACCCAAAATCCTTGCAATAATATATGTGTATAATAACAATAATGAATCAAGAGTCAAACAGAAGACAGGATAAGAACATGGACTGTATACCAGTAACCTCAAATAAGGGAAGGATGAATAATTAAAGATATCTAGCATAATTATCCCACATAACCATAAAGTATCAAAAGTAACACTACAATAACTAAACAGTAAATCAACAATATAATAAATAAATTAAACACATAAGTCACACTCACCCATAGGCCTTACATCTCAGCCAGGGGTACACCGAGGAAACAAGTGTAAAAAGTAAATACACTTACATAAAGTGACCAGTATGTGTACGTTTCTCCTTCGATACCCGTAGGCCTAGTAGGCAGAATCTATGGAAGGCTAACCTTAGTTACCGTATATCCCGGCTCTATCCCATACCCTTCCTCTATGTCACCTCAGTCTAGAGGTAAGTTCCATAGAGGTAAGCCCACCACGTACAATCTCTAATGATAACATAAGCTCATATCCTAAACCATATATCATGATCTCCAACGACTTTAAAACTTGTGATATAACAATCTAGGGATTAATACGAGTCTAACGATGTAATTTATTCTAAGTTTTGAACCAGGCCTAAAATTGGGCCTAAAATGGGTCTGTAGGATTCGCTTGTCTAAATGAAAAACAAACTTCACCGCGGTATTTCCAACATTACTAGAAACACATGCTCTACAATTGAGCATAATTCGGACGACGAAGACCCTTGAAAAGTTCAGAGAAAATTGAGTATAAAGGGGGATTAAAGATTCGATCTTCATGGATTTATATAATGGAATTTAAACAGAAAAGATTACTATGAAGTATAATAGCTCAATAAATAAGAATTTACTCAATAACTTCAGATACAATTGATGAAATCAGGAATTCATAAATAGGGCATCAAATGGAGGAAAGCCCCCATTTTTTATGGAATTAAACGGATGAAATTACTTACCAAGAGTGAGGGAGATGTAAGGAATTTACAAGAAACTTTTCTACGAAGTTTGTGGATGTTACCTAGGAAACTAACCCCAAATTGAGGGAGAAACTGAGAGATAAAGTTGAGAGAATAATGAACCAAAACGGACTGGGAACTATTGAAATAATGCTCTAGATGCTGATTTATCGACACTTTTGCTGATAAATTGACATTCCCCTTACACTAGCAATTTAGGAGGATGTCGATCTATCAAATAAAATGTCGATTAATCAGCATTGCTTGAATTAAGAATAGCACCACAGGTACCAATTTATTGGTACAAATGATAATTTAACGGCACCTGCCAATTTATTTGTAAATTTTTTGATTTATTGGTCATCGATTAATTGGTGTGGTCCTGCACTAGTAACACAACTATTTTTGAATTTCCAAAGAGGGGTTCAACAATGAAATGTAGTCTAATTTTTGCAAACCAAATATATATCTTGAGTGAAAAACACATTTTGAACTCAAAGAATTCGACAAAATGGACCCTTGAGATTGTTTTAGCAGAAATGACCCCAAAACCAAGACTTATCCATTTAGGAGAAATTTTCAACTTTTCACAAACTAACCTGAAACGAGCATCTCGAGAAGCATACAAAGGGTCAAGCTAGCCTAAATTCACAAACCTGAACTTAATAAAAGTGTCAAAACACCATTTCAACACTCCAAACACAAAAAGACTACCCAAGCACTAATTTAGGCCTTAAGTGAAATAGAAAACGACAAATTATCACAAACTCAAAACGAAAACCCCCAAAAATGAATTAATGGTCAATCTTGACCTTGCATTATGGAGCTAACGAAACTATAAAAAACTAATTCCTAGCTCATCTCAAATAAAAGTTGACTTTAGTCTACGAACACTTAGTTTTAGGCTCCAAATCAAGTAATTTGAGATAAATCTCAACCGAGCCACCAAGGAACAGGATTATGGTCCCAACAAGTGATAAATGTCTTGGAGAAGCTACAGAAAAGCTCTAGAATGCAAAAAGTTACATAATTCTCGTAAATAACCGTGAGGATCAATACAAAAAGTAACTATCACAGTAGTAATTCCACACGCTCCACCTCCGATAATAAGGTGCGTGAGGCAGGTCCCATAAAGTGACTTGATCTGTACACCATTACTGCCTCAGATACCTTTCCCCTGGGTTGTGCATTATGCCCTTAGCATAGCGACCCGAGTCGGTAGGTCCTGTGGAGGGAACCCGCATGCAAACCTCATAATTAGTAGGGACTCAAACCTATAAGCAAACCTCGTAACTAGTAGGGTCTCGAACTCGCATGTAATATCTCAGTGAAACTGAAGTCCAGCCAAATAGGTGAATCATATCCACAGTGAAATCCAACTGTTATCATGTAGGCAATACCTAAAAATCCGAGTGCCAGTGAAAAATATATCAGGTGGCACGGAGTATCTCCATATTCCACCAAAGTCATGGATACATATAACATATATAAAATTAATTTATAGTTATTACTTTGTCAAAACCTGAGTACCTTTTAAACTATTATTGCATGCTCGCAACACAAAATCAAGCAATAGGCCAAATAGATCTAAGATATCTAACTGAACTTCATAGAAATGGTTAGCAAGCCCTAATCAAAAGGTACCTCATCTCCCAGCCCAACCACGATTACGAGCCATGAGTACACCCACCAAAGATGCCACACCTGTCTAGAGGGCGCCCATTAGGGCTCGGTACAATACAGGGAAACATGAAGCTATCATAACTCTAGCCAAGACAATCAACTCCAAGGCTTACACCGAGTAAGGCACAATATCATCATGTAGGGGTACTAACTATCTAATAATGATGTACTCGGCTGAGTACAATATCATTACACAGGACTGCTAAATCCAACATAGGCATATTCGACTATCTATATCCAAGTAACCGCATAAGGCCTAATCATATGCAATACATCAGGAAAAACACATGATAATCATCCTACATAAATTGGCTCTAAAGCCACAAGCCTAAACCAAGGGATAGCTACTAAGCTCTAATCACTAGTATAATCCCCTCCCAACTAGTCTACGCTCCAGAGTCAGCTTATAAGTAATACACATCAAAGGTTATATTCCTTCACAATCCATACTATGTTCTAGAGTTAGTGTATAACACGCCGGTAGGGCAACACAGATCCAAGTAAGTAACTAAGATACAAGACAAGGTCCTAACCTCGAGCTGGCGATTTACTGTATATATACTACACTAATACCTAGTTTGAAGAAAATAAATCGTAGCCTACCTAGATTTTGGTGATATCCTTGAGAAGAATTCCCAAATATCCAAAAAATAACGTACAAAGCTCGAAATTTTGCAAGGCTACCATATTTCAATAAAAATAGAAGGGTCAAAATTCAAACTAAAATGGGTATGTAAACCCTAATAGCTCTAAGAAATGAAACATTTATACCCACGTAGAGTATTGTCCATACATCATGTGACATAAAAGAGGGCTCAAAATAACAATAGGAATTGAGGATATAATCCCTAGAAACTTTATATAACATGAAAATTTTAGTACAACAGCGAAAAGGAAGAATTACTCGGTATAAACAAGTGTAGAATAACTACAATGTATTTTCACGGATCAATACTTTGATACGGGCACTTAATTGAGCTTATTTTTTTTAGAAAAATTAAAACACCAAGAGAAATAAAGAAAAATAAAGAGTAAAGTGATTTATATAGACCCACCAACTGGTTGATTTATCAGCCACAATAGGTTTTTCCTGACAGTTTTCCAAAGCCATACCAAAGTAGCACGGGTGTAAATGATGTTTGATTTTGACAATTGTTATATATAATCATTATATAATCGATATTATAGACTAAACAGAATCAACAAAAAGGGGATTCAGGATCATATAAGCTTATCAATGCCCGAAGTTGCTATAATTGCAAGAAAAACAAGCTATAAACTTCTAGGGAACCAAGCTATTGATTCCATGAAGTCACAAATGACTTAGGGAGGTTAAGAGAACTCTTTAAGTATGAAAGAATCACGAAAATGACCCCAAGGGTCATTATAGTTTGTCAAAATTGGAGAGCCAATTCCAAGTTCGATCAAACCTGTAAAATCCAAAAAATTCAAAGCAATGTTAATGCAATTAAAATTGTTTGATGAGAACTAGGAATTAGATTTATTTCGAATAAAGATTTAAAAACAAATACTGAAAAAGTATTACAATCGAAGAACTAAATTTAGTTAAAAGTTGGAGGCATAGTCCTTTAGAAGGTTACTCTTAAAACAAGGTATCCAAAATGTTCTAAAGATGAATTTGAATTGGAAAGTAACATGCAAAAATTTATGGATATAATTGGGAAAAGTTCATATTAAATAGAAGATTTGGATGAAACTGGCTACAAAGCTATTATAATGTGAGTCATTTAAAAAGATATTATCACTGAAGAAATTATTATGGGACATCCAGGTTCAAAAGAATGTGTACTACATACTTTTTTCCTTTCATAGATATTTTGTCCCAAATTTCATTTTTCTAGAAATGTCTATTACAATGCTACTATAAGATATTATGAACCCTCTATATATCCATTACTATTTTTGATAGGAAAACTCCAGTCCTACAGTCTTTATACCTCATATTGTAACACTAGGAGGAACAGAAAAATAATTATCGTTGTTATTTCATTGACACAATGAGATTGAATCAAAAAGCATCCCTACATCAAGAAAAAAGGAGAGACTCAAGAAATATACAAAATGTCAAAAAATCCATTAACACCATATATTATCAAAAAATTTTGAGTAAAATGACGAATCACTTCAAGTGAAGGACTAGTGACTCTACAATAAGTCCCAAATTATAAAGGCTATTGATTGACCGCTCAAGATGGCAATAATGATACAATCTCCAATAACTTTATTTTTTATTTCATTGAAATATGTAAAATCTTCCTAATGACCATCAAAGATGGAAGGTAAACTTCTAAATGTAGCTTATTTTTGTTAGAAGATTCCATATAGAAAATTAAAGTCAAGTTTGTTGGAATGAGATTACCATTAGGGTATTTTGTATATTATATACTTTTTCCTTGATGAAGATTTAATTTATTTATATATTAAGGCCCCACAGAGTTATTTTATTATAAATAATCGAAATAAATAGAAGCTTGAATAAGGAAAGTGCACTCCGTTCAACATTAGAAAAACAAAAAGAAAGCCCTAATCTAACATGAAGAATTATGCTCAATTCACTAGGTTTTTGAGCTTGCAAATTTGAGTCGAGATCCTGTATATATGTACCTTGAAGATGAATTTTTGTACCTGTACCTTCCAATTTTTTGCTTTCTAGTTCTTATCTGACAAGTTAATTCTCTCTTGTTCTATTTGATTTCTATTCAATTTCTTTGTATATTGTTGCTTGTTACTCCTAATATATCTTGTAATATATTTCCTTTTTCCTTTAGATTCACTATTTATTGTCATTTCTTGTTCCTCTTTATAGTTGATTTTCTTTCTTGTGACCTCTATTTAAAATATCTACAAATAGTTCTTGTACTAATGCTTATTATTGTGTTTCCTATATTTTTTGATGTTTCTATTTGTTGAAATACAGATTTCTCCTCTTCCTTTATTATTTAGCCTTTAGGTTCTTGTTCAATAAATAAATTTATTTAATTAAACTGTAGGGATTCTTACACGAAGATGTTTATAACCCTGAATCGTTTGAGGATTAAGATATCTTCGATAAGATGTACCAAAAATGAATGGGAGATGTTAAAGAAAATTTGGGATTATTCACCTCAATATTCAAATTATTGGTCTCTTAGATAAGGCTATCGTTATCTTATTCCAACAAGAAGAGCTTATCTTTTATGTCCTTAGCTTCAAAGACCTTGAGTTTTGAAACCTCAAGTTGAAAATGGTTAAGCATCCCATGCCAACAACTACTCCTTGTGCTTCTCGTTCTCTTATGATAGATTGTTTTTATCTTGTAACCTCTTTTATAGCCCTTTGTAGACCAAGTCATTCGCAAGGTAGGAAGACTCACTATTAGTGAATGATGAAAGTAAGGTTATTGGGTAAAATCATTTAGAAGTTAACCTTATTTGACTACCTATTTTATTATTACATGGTATTATAGGCCCTAAATTCAATAAAAGAGAAACCACTTGGATGCGAATTAGAGAATCTCAAGATGAGGTAGTTTTGGCTATAATCCAGGTCATGTATGCTTTTATAATGATGGTTTGATGGTTTAGAATTAAGAAGTCTATCATTGTAGTTTAGATTGTAGACTGTTTAACTTTTTGTAACAATTTTTTATTAAAATTCGAGTTTATGGAACCTCATTTAAGAGTTATTATTTTAGGATTGAACTATATTTTTTGGAGTAGGAGAAGTGTATTATATTTGTGTATTGACCCAGTTTCTAGAGGAGTTCACTCATCGTTGCCATAGAAGGTTATTGACCACCATAGCAGAAAAGGAAGTATTGTGACGCTAGTTACCATTTACTTAGTGACAATCATAGGAGGTCAGTCCATACTATAGCAGTACCTCCATAGTAGGATTCAAATTGCTATGATAGTGACTCATAAAGATGTCAAAGTGGATTAGAGTAGGCCAACCCATCCTAGAACTAACACCTATAAAGGTAAAAAGGTTAGTATTGGGTAGCTGTTTTAACTAAATGACCTTTAAAATAGCATCCATACCCATCCCTAAGCAGGCTATGCTAGGAAGATCTAGTACTTAAATAAAAAATTGAAGTAACTTGTAACATAATAAATGAAAGAAAATATAATTACTAGAAAATCACCAACATTGCAAAATGAGTTTTCAAACTGAACAAGATATAGTCCCCTTAAAATACTAGAAACTCGACATTTATAAAGGTCCAAATGTTATTCACATGAAAGAAACATATAGGAACATATGTAGTAATAGATAGATGATCCCTTTAAGATCATCATGTAGACACATAAAAACAATAATAGGCAAATGACACATTCAATTATATAAACCCTAATTTTTCTTCCTGATTATGACTATTTACAAATAGAAGACGATGTGTCTATTTATGAATGTCACGACCCGATTTCTCGGATCATGATGGCACCTACTATACCACCAGTAGGAGAACCAAACCCCGTA
>JBDJHY010912998.1:0-14760 GCA_039654485.1 Withania somnifera
TCCAAATCTTCACCCCAAATGTGTAGTGGTGGTGTGGTGCCCCTTTCTTGAGGTGTGGAGAGCCTAAGACCAAATCCGCTCTTGTTGGTGTGTCTCTATGTCCGTGGTATCATGTATTATGCCAATGAGGTTGATGAAATTCCTTTTGTAAGCCTAAAATATCTGCTACAGCGATCAACTTACGTTACCTCCGTTTGGGATGGAGGACCGCCGTTGGGCCGCCGTCTAGGGCAGCCATCTTGGGTAGTGTGTGAACCAAAACTGGAGGAGGAGGGGCTGACTGCCATCCAACGGCGGCTGACCGCCATCTAGGGTAGATTGGTCGCGGTCTCCTCCAGTGTTCTCATTTTGTCTAATTCCTTTGTCCACTGCCTTGAAGATGCTTAATTTCTTCTAATTCATTATTTTAGCTTCATTTGCTTGGTCGTTCCGAAAGATATGCCTTTACCTGAAATACCAACCAAACTAATGTTAGAGGTGGACATAATGATGACGAAAACACGTAATTTAACTATGCATTTGGATGTAATAAGTGGTGTTTTGACCACTCATCACCTATACTAGTGAAATCAACAATCGTGTGCAATTTTCATTCGATTTAACATTTAGGCTTCATGCTACTCAGACTTCTCCTGCCCGTAACTGTGTATGAAAATAGAATTTCAACAAACAAGTAAAAATTCAATACACACTTACCACAATGATGGAATAGAGTTTAGGGTTCTCTTCTTCTACTTAGACAGCATATTATTGCACAACACGTAGCAATTACAAGATGGATAGATTGATTTTCCTCTACTTAAGGTAATTAGAGTTCACGTTCTTGATAGTTATGGAACATTTATAGTTTTGATAGTAAGAGATTTATAAGGAATAATGACTGGCACTACCAATACCTTATGGTATTTTAAAAAATAGAAACAAAAAAGGAATTGAAATTTATGTGTATGGGTTGGGTTAGAATTTGAATAGACATGACATAATCGATTAAAACCCGGCTTATCTGGGATAAAACATTAGATGGCTCTCCTAAGTATGAATGCCATGTCCAATAGTTTTTTCTGATAATCCTTTCATTCCAATGGAGATGCATATGGATGGTCAAGTTTAGGCGATTTGTCCAGTCTTGGATGATTCTTCCAAACCTATCGTCTTACTCTATTTTGCATCCATTGTAGTACTTTTGGGCAATGATTTTGGGAGGGACGTCTGTCTTTGGATGATTTTCCCAATTTACCATCTTTCATATTGGTTAACATGTCCTGTAACCTTTCTGTGAGATGGTAGAATCTGGATAATTCACCCAGTCATAGACAGTTTGTCTGTTTACTACTTAAAACCTAGGTTCCTGCACACTTACACATCCATCAACTAAATCTCACTCAATCATCTAAATCTAAACTTTACACAATAATTTGGGTTGCCTCACAGTAGCATTTGATTTAACATCGTGTCACAATGCAGTCACCTTGAATACTCAGACTTTATCAAGGTAGAAAGTTTCCAGATCTAAGACCTCTTCAGCAAATCCAAAATACCTTTTTATCCTTTGTCCATTTGTCTTGAATCTATCTTTCTTATCATTCTCCATATCTACAACTTCTGATGGAAAAATCTCTATTACAACAAAAGAACCCAACTACTTTGATTTGAGTTTGCTCGAAAATAATTGTAATCTTGAGCTAAATAGCAAAACCAAGTCCCTTGGGCTGAACTCTCTTTGATCAATTTTTTGATCGTGGTACTTTTTTGTCTTGTCTTTGTATATTGAGGCCCTTTCATATGAATTCATTCTGAACTCTTCCAACTTATTTATTTGATCAAGATGCAAATCCATGGCTTCATTCAAACTCAGACCTTGTTTAGATCCCACATTTCCTTATGCTCTAGTTCAACCAGAAAATGGAAAGATTTTCCATGAACCAACTGAAATTGACATCCCAATTGGTGTGTCAAATTCTATTTTATATTACCACAAGGTTTCATCCAACTTGCACGACCATTCCTTCTATGTAGCATTTACGATATTAACAAGAATTGAATACATCTATCCATTTGAAACCTCAACCTGTCTATTCATCTAAGGATGACAAGGGGTTGCCACCTTATGCTGCTTCACTCTATATTTAGCTAGAACCGTTCGAAAACTTTATTGTAGAAATGGGAACCCCTGTCACTAAAATGGTTCTAGGGGCATAAACCTTGTACACATGTTTTTCTTTAAGAATGCTACTACTCTCTTCCCATCGTTGTCGAATAATGTTGTAGCTTCGACCCACTTTGAGACATAATCGATAGCTACCAGAATGTATTTCTGCCTGTATGAACTTATGAAGGGACCCATGAAATCACCCCCAGATATAAAAGAGCTCAACTTCTATTATTGGAGTCATAGGATGTTCATGTTTTCTTGAAATTACTCTTGCCTTTGACATCTTCCGCAGGAGTTCACAAACTCATAAATATCATGGTGACAAGTAGTTTAATAGAAGCCACATTGCATTACCTTCTACGCAGTACGAGCACTACCACGATGCCCTCCTACTAGGGATAGATGAAAAGTCTCAAGGATGCTCATCATGTCAACTTTTGGCACGCATATTCTTATCATATTATCAATACAGTGGAAAAATAAGAAAAGTTCGTCCCAAAAGAACTTACTTGCATAATGAAGGAACTTCTTTCTTTGAAATGAGTTTATTCCTTCAGTTATAATATTTTTGACCACATAGTCGGTATACCAAGGGGCCATATCAATCGCAACCGCTATCACCATTTCATCAAGGAAAGAATCCTCAATATCTGCATCACCCTTTACTCTTTCGTCAGCCTCCAACCTGGAGAGATAATTAGCTACCTGATTCTCATACCCCTTTCAGTCTTTCACTTCCAAGTCAAAATCTTGAAGAAGCAAAATCCAATGAATCAACCTAGGTTTCTTATATTTCTTTTCCATAAGGTATCTCAAAGTTGCATGATTAGTGTACACCACAATGTTGGTTTCAAAGGAGGTATGCTCTAAAATTCTTGAATTCATATACCACAGCAAGCAACTCTTGCACAATAACAATATAGTTTTTTCACACCCTATTCAATGCTTTACTTGAATAATAGATAGGGTGGAATATCTTCTCTTATTTCTACCAGATAATTTCACCAAGCGCTACTCCACTTTCATTACATATAAATTTGAATGGCTCTAACCAATTCGATCTAATGATAACCGGTACACTAATCATTTTTTTCTTGAGTCTTTCAAAAGCATTCAAACACACCTCATCAAACAAAAACTTTACCACTTTCTCAAGAAGTTTGAATAGTTGGTTTGCTTTTTTTAGAAGTCTTGTATAAACCTACTAAAACCCAGCATGACATAAGAAACTTCTCACACCCTTTAAATAAATCAAAGGTGGTATCTTCTTAATCAACTCCACATTTGATCTATCCACTTAAATACCTTTTTCGAAAAGTTTGTGGCCCAGGACAATACCTTCCTTCACTATAAAATGACATTTTTTGCCAGATAAGCACCAAGTTAACATCTATGCAACCTCTGTAAGGAATTACTCAAAATATTTAAGAAATCCTTAAATATGTCCCCAATAATCGAGAAATCGCCCATGGATACTTCAAGAGATTCTTCTACCATATATGAGAATATGTACATCATGCATTATTGAAAAGTGGTCGGTGCATTTCATAATAAAAAAAAGCATTCATTTGAAAGAAAACGTACTATAAGGGCCCGTAAAGGTTGTACTCTCCTAATCTTCTAGGGAAATGGAAATTTGGTTATATCTAGAATAACCATCTAATAAACAGTACCATCCTCTGCCTGTGAGTTGATCGATTATTTGATCCATAACTGACATTAAAGAGTGGTCTTTTAGAGTACAAGCATTCATCTTCCTATAATCCATGTAGATTCTCCAACCAGTCACCAACCTCAATGGGATCAATTCATTCTTCTCATATGACACAACAGTCATGCCCACCCTTTTTGGTACACATTGCACCGGACTCACCCACTTGCTATTTGTAATCAGATAGACAAAACTTGCATCTAACCATTTAATTATCTCCTTTTTAACAACCTCCTTCATTGGTTGGTTTAATCTCCTTTGATGTTCCCTACTAACAACACATTCATCTTGAATCTGGTAGTGATGCGTGAAAATCCCTAGGGATCCCAATGATGTCCATGATGGTCCATCTAATAGCTTTTCTAAACTTTCTCAACATCTCAACTAGTGCTACAACCTAAAGGTCTATAATATGTGTTGAAAAAATAACTGCTAAAGTGTTTTTGACTTCCAGGAATGCATATTGAAGATGGCTTGGGAGTTCCTTAAGGTTCAATATTGGGGGCTCTTCTACTGATGGATTTATTGGTGGTATTTTCCTATTCTTTAAGTCTAAATATAGTTTTATTGGTTCATAGGAATAATACCTAACTCCATTCAATGCATTCATAGTCTCCTCATAATCATCCAGGCCTTCACCATTAAAATTTATAACTACCGCAGCTAAAAGCTCAACAAAAAGCTTTTCTTCAATTTGTACCTCTTTCTCATCGTCCCATTCAACCTCAACCATAGACACTACACTCATATACTTTGGCTGCTTCATTGATTTGTAGATGTTGAAAGTCATCCCCTTATTATTTAGTCTAAACATCATCTCACATCTTTCCACATCTACTAGAGCTCTCCCAGTTGCCAAAAATGGTTTTTGCCAAAATGATAAGCACTTCGAAGTCAACATCATAGTCCAAGATAACAAAAGCTGCAAGAAATATGATATTGGACACTTTGACAAGTACATCCTGGCATTTTTTTCATATGCCTCCACCAATGGAACATTCAGTGGCAATTGTTTCAACATGGACATAAATTTTTGAAACTTACCATCCTCAGCTTTTTTCTTCATTCTTTGAGCAAATTGGGGGGGGGGTCTCAACATCATGGTCACCTTCTTTGTTTCCTCCTTGCTCACTTCACTACCAGTTTTACTCCCATTCTTCTTTGTTTCCTATTAGCCTCAACTTTCTCTTTTCCTCCACTATTAGCTTTTGTTCTGATAATACCATGCCACTTCTTGTAGTAATCTCCATGCACTGACCATCATACTTTGGAGTGTGAACTGTGTCACTAAGTAACGTCCCTTCCTTTGTCTAATTCAAAGAGGGACATTTGTCCCATTTGATTAATGTTAGATATGTTCATATTCATTTCCCTTTAAGATTTTAATAAAAGATTCTACTTTCTGAAGAACTTTTTCTAACATTTCCTCCATTCTTGAAGTACCAGACTCTCTATCATGATTTCTTAGAGGTAAACATGTGCCACTTCAGTCTTTCTTGTAGCTATCCTTGTTTCTTCAATAGTTTTTCTCTCTATCTCGATACTCTTTCTTCTCATTAAAGTAGTCTATGTTGACGTTCTGACCTTGGGTTCCCTGGTTTAAACCGCCCTGATTTTCCAAATACTTAGCTTCCTCATAGTCTAAATCATTATTTTCATATCTTTATTTTCCATATGCAACTACATCTTTTACTTTCACATATCCTCTACCTAATAGTTGTTTTAACATCAAATCAATTTGAGTTGTTAAATGGTCCATGTTGTGATCTCTCTCTTTTTCTCTTCGGTATTTCTCCACCGACGTAGCTTCAACTTTCTCACCACAAGACCCATAAGCTTATCTAGTGTTCTTGGCACTTTATCAAGTTCCTATGACACTTAGGCATACGTTCTGTACATACAAGATCCACCATTTATACCATAAGTTGCAAATTTTGTAGGTCCATTTAAGTCTTTATATAATGTCTCTTTCATAAAGTTGTCTCCTAATCCATGAGTCAGACATTTCTTAATCTTCTTGTTGTATCTCAACCAAACCTCATGTAGAGTTTCATCATTCTCTTATTTGAAGTTGGTAATCTCATCCCAGAGAACTAGCATCTTTGATGAAGGGTGGTAGGTCATCCAACAACATAGTAGCCTCTCCGTAAAGTGATAGGGAATAGTCTCAACCTTATAGCAATCTCCATGACTCCCGGTAAGCTATAAGACTTACATTTCGCAATGAAGTTCTTTAGGTGATGTTTGGGATCATCAGCCACTACTCTTTTGAATAGTCCCTTCATAGTCAAGAGTTGCATCATAGTGCTGGTTTTAAACTTTCTACCCGGTGCTAAAGGAGGTAAAATGATCACTCATATCGCATTGGCACCATGCAACTCCACACTGTTATCCTCTTCTATCACCTTATTATTCCCAACTTGTTGAGGCCAAAATGGTGCAGCTTCATTGTTACCTGTAGATGGATCATTTGGATTCAATTACACAGGGTCATGTAGCGGTACATCTTCCAGTATATTCATCCTTCTCAAAGTTCTATTAATCTCTAAATTGAACGGTAATAATGTATACCCGAAACTCCGGCTATTTGTAGGTTAACCTGAAATAGCACAAAAACAACAACTACAGTAAAAATTAAAAATTAAACTAAATAACAAATATTCACACTTGACCTAACTGACAACTGTATTCCTCGGCTATAGTGCCAAAATTTGATACATCCAAATTACAACTCTAAAAGAAGTATAAAATGGTTGTTGTTAAATATATAACCCAACAACATTGGGGTCAAATCCCGCAGGGAATATGGCTTCAAATTCAATTCGAATGAGAATATTTAACGATTAGTCAATAATTTCCTAGAGACATAAATGTAAATATAGGGGATTTATGTTTCAAAAGTAACAATATGCAATTGCGTTTCAGAGATGAATCTACTTATTTAGTAACGAATTCAAATAATGAGGAACCCAAGATTATGTTCACCATGGTACTAACAAATTTTTGAATTATGAACATTGATGGTCTTGAAATCTTTTGTAAGTATATCATCAATCACTAATGATGTATTCATATAAGTGCTTCTCAACCTATCTTAGACAAATCTTATTTACACCTTTTCAGACTGTAAAAGAAGGCAATATTTCTATACTAATAACCTCAAGATGATTATCCCAATTACAGAAATAATCATTAGATGACGGTTAGTACCCTGAATTTCTTGTCATAATCTCAACACAAGAATTTAATCATATAGCTCATACTAATTAAAACTAGGTATGTTCTAGTGTTTGCAACCACTAGAAATCAATCAAATTATAGAAATTATGTATTGATCAATTATTAGATGCAAGAACCACTTTATACTCATAACCTAGAGTTATTTCACCCATAGATCCCACAACCCTAGAGTTGGAAAGTTATCCACTCATGATAAGAATTATGCAATAACAAGGAGAAAATTTACTAGATATCATACCTAGATCAAATTATCTTCCGAAGATGTTTATAAACTATCAATTAATCAATAGTCGAATCCCCACGAAATTAGTGTTTGTAGTTAAATAATTACTTTATAAAGACCCAAAATATTTTAGAAAGATAGTAAAATAAAGTACTAAATATTTCTATATACTTTTAGATAGTAATTAAAATAAAAACTCTTGAGTCTCGCGGGCTTTTAAATAATTTTGGCATATTGAACTTTAATCTAAAAGCCAACTCGAATTTAAATAAACAGCTCAGGGAACCAAAATAATGGCCCACCTAACCTAAATTACGACATTTCAGAGCTGATGGAATCATCCAATTTAAACTCGAAGATCTTATCATTGAAAGTTGACCAAAGTTCAACTTTCAACTCCAATGAGCTTTTATTTCTGAAAATGAGATAAATTCATACCGAAAGCTCCTAGACCTATTAAGGGTGGTCCACCTAGCCCTAAAATTCCTACTCCAGAGCTAACGAAACTATCATAATTCGACTCTGAGCTTACTTTCATAGAATATTGACTAGATTCAACAAGCATCTAACTTAAAGATCTAAAATAAAAAAAATGAAATAACTCTTAACCAACCGCCAGAGAACCGAAATACTGGTCTCAGTGGGTCACTAATGGCCTGATGCAGCTGCTCTAAGTCACTAGACTATAAAAAACTGTATAAATGCAAAAATGACCAAAAGGGTCATAACACTAAAGATCAAGATCATGGAGATTGAACTGAAATAACATTGCGATTACGTGCATAACATGTCACGATCGAAAAGAAAAAGGAGGCAGAGACACGTGATCCCGCGATTTTGGGTCACGATTGCATAAAATCAAGGAATTTCTCATTGTTATCACATAGAACCCAATCATGATCACAAGGAAGGAGTTGGCAGTGCACCTGCATCTAATGTACCATCTTGACTCAACCGAAATCCAATCATTGAAATGATGCTTGGAATACATTAAAAAGTTGATGAACACAAACTAAGTATGCAACCTACATGGAAATTACATTATGGAATCAATGATGTAAATGAATTAGAATCCACGATTCTTTAAATAAAATGTTAACAAAGTCAAATCTAGGACAAAAATTTCAATTCCCAACCAAGTACTCGAATAGAGCCCAGTTGGCCCGAAGCCCAAATAAGTAGTCCATCTAACCCAAACTTGATATATCGAAGATGATAGTGCAGTAGCATATTTAATCTGATGCTCTGATCAACCAAAGTCAAACTTATGAACTAAAAAACATGTAAAACCAGATAAAACCAAAACAGAGGCCTTCAGACTCAAACTAGGAGATTTCTAGACCTAAATCCAAATTCCAAAGCTAAGATAACAATTGGAATTTAAGTTTTAGTTGTTTTATCACATCTTGAATGTGCACCGTGGACGAGTCACGGTGCTAAGAACCCTGAGTGACCCATAACTAATCCTGTGTATTTGGCATAACTACTAAAAATACAAAAAGTAAGCGAAAATAAAACTATTAATTCAAATAGTCCAACTGAAAATAATATAGAGTACGGATGAAAAAGAATAATAATGATCAAACAAAATTGAATACTGAACACATGTCTGAAAGCCTCTACTAGCTAAAATATAACTGGCTAAAATAGGTATCTAGTTCATAAAGATAATGTAAGAAACAAAAGACTGGAACAAAATGATTGATAAATCTAAATAATCATACTGAGCGTAAAAACCATCAATCCATGACAACTTACTACTAGAAATCTGTGGGATACAGATCCAAACTATCCACGAGCCCAAGATGGATGGCCTAAATCTACATGGTGAGTGTCAAAAAAGAATTTGTGTTAGTACTTCTAGAATATACTGAGTATGCAGGAATATAATACAACAAGTCCGAACATATGAACAATAAGATACAAATACATAATTAGAAAATAAGAGTACTGAAATACAAAAGTAACATGAAGTTGAACTGCTTAATGAGAAACTGGTAAACAGTATATTACGTTAAATCATGAGACTCAAAATGTAATAACTCACATTTAACTTAAACATGCTTTAAAATCAAATCAACATGTTGATACTGAAAATAATCATTCTTTATTTATAAAACGGGCGAGTCATGCAACATATTTTATTCATACTGTAAAACTGAAAGCTGAACATAAGTAGCAAATACTGTTAACTGACATATAACCATGTGAGCAACTCATGGAGGCAACTTAAAACCCCATATGTAGGGGTCCCTATATCTTATAAAAGGTGTAAGACCTGGTTGGTGTAGATCCACTAACTAATAACTTATTCTAATTAGGATAAAATCCTATTGTGGAAATGTAGTTCTGGGATAAGGGCTATATGAAACCCAAATCCACTCAGTGCTAGGTACTACTCCTAAAAAACTAAAACACTGTCTGGACATACTATACTAAACTAGACTATTAGAATAATTCTTTATTTAAGCATATAGTATTCATATTGAATTATCTGAGTCTGTGATCATTTAGATCCTGAAATACTGAATATGCTTAAATTTAATCTGGACACTGGTATTTATCTGAGATTGTGATCAAAAGATCAGAAAATGTTGAGGGATGCTATAAATAGCCTGAAACCTATTCATTTATACAAATTTTAGAAAATACTTGCAATGTCAAATAAAACATGTTGAAAATTGAAATAACCAAGGAAAACCATGATAAAACTTGTAAATCATAACTAAAAGTACAATAACATTACAGAAGACTAAATTTAAAGCATATGTATAGCTTATGCATAAAATACCAAATCATGAAATCCTTAACTTGAACTTGTAAATTAGGCATGAGAGTTAAAGTGTACTCTCAGTGAAAGCCCCATACCTGTTAACTAAAGATTCTGAGTGGAAACCTGAAGAAAGACTTGGATTCTTGACCTTGAAGATGAAGAACCCTAATCTCAAGTTTGAGAGAGTTTTTCAAAGTTTTCGTAAGTTAAAACGTAAGAATAAGGGCTTTGGATAGTATTATGAAAGGGATTTGACGAAAATTCTCTTAATTTAAAAAGACTGAAAAATTATGGATACGGCCCAGTATGGATGTCGATAGGGTCCATACTACCCTAATACGGTCCGTACCCCCAACAGTACAAGGGGAATTTATGAGAGCTTTACCACGGCTGAAGACACATCCGGTAATACCTTGAAATGGTCCATACCAAGTCTGTCCTCGTCTCCTTAGACTATATTTTCTTGTATCACCACCCATGAACCCAGGTATGGTCCGAACCACTTTGGTACAATTTCTATCATTCTGGTAAATTCCTCCAGTAAATCCCCATTTACCATCTTGGTACGGTTTGTACCTAAGAAATCAAGACAGTGCACATCAGTTTTGTACCTAAGAGATCAAGACAGTGCACATCTTTTACCAACTCTTTCTTCTCTCCCTTAACATATACCACACAACCCATAGATAGTCTGCTTAAGGCACCGGCAACTACATTTTCCTTACCCTGGTGATAAATCACCATGATTTCATAATCTTTCAAGAGTTCTAGCTATCTCCTCTCACGATGGTTCAACTCCTTCTTGTGAATACATACTGCAAACTCTTATGGTCTGTAAACACATCCAAATGGGCACCATAAAAATAGTGTCTCCAAATCTTTAGAGCAAAGACAACTGCTACAAACTTAAGTTCATGAGTGGGGTAATTCTTCTCATGAGTCTTAAGTTGCCTATATGTATATGATATCACTTTACCATGTTGCATTAGAACACAACAAAACCCGACTCTGAAGGCATCAAAATAGACTACAACCCCATCTATACCATCTAGTAAAGTCAACACTAGGGCTGAGGTCAACTTATCCTTCAATTTCTGGAAACACTTTTCACTACTATCAAACAATTGAAACTTCACATTCTTTTAAGTCAACCTAGTAAAAGGTGCAGAAATGGAGGAAAACCTTCTACAAACCTCATATAATATCCAGCTAAACCCAGAAAACTTTGAGTATCAGATAGAGAGGTGGGTCTAGGCCAGTTCTTTACCGCATCTATTTTTTGCGAATCAACCTGAATACCCTCGCCAGAAACTACATGGCCTAGGAAAGCAACTAATCTTACCAAGACTTTGCACTTAAAGAATTTGGCATAAATTTGTTGGTCCTGAAGATTATGCAAGACAATACTAAAATGGTTTACATGCTCTGCCTCTCTTTGCGAGTATACCAGGATATCAACTATGAACACGATAAGGCCTGGTAAGTAGAATGGTACAGTCCATACTGCCCTAGTACGATCTATATCCCTGACCGTGCTAGTCTCTGCTCCTCTCCTTAGATTATTTTCCTAGTATCACCACCCATAGAACTAGGTATGATTGTACCACATGATCATGATGAGTAGTGTAGTCAGTCCCTCTAAACTATTATATGCGACTACGACTGACCATCACATGATCATAATAACCAGACCAATAAGCTTATGTGATTGCATTATTTATTCATGTGATTTTGATAAACAAAATATCTGAGCCATACAACACTATTAAACATCACGCAATCACATTAAATAGCTTATCATAGACCAGATGACATATATTAGTAGTGATGCATCAAGCACAAAATCCCCTAATAGACCCTTGGGATTCGTTTAAAATCTCATACAAAAAAACCATATATGTTATCCCACTAAATTCGATATTTTAGACATAAAGAACCATCATAATGGGAATTTAAGATCTCCTTGGCCCAATATCTATCAAGGCTAATAACAATGAAATAATACCCAAATTGATCAAAATACCTCTGGGACCTCTAAAAAATTATATGAACCTTCTCCTAAGTATAAAATGACCTCCTGAAATCCAATAGAATTAATGGAATATGAATACGAGTTTCCCATTATCAAATATTGAACAAAATCAAACTTTGGGCTTAAAATTAACTTTATCTCGTCTAACGGGCTAAAATCACCAAAAAGGGCCTAAACTGAAAACAAAGGTCCTCCTAGACCTAATTCCACATTTGAAGCTGATGAAACTGACAAAATTTTATTTCAAAAATCCAAATGTTTACTAAAGTCAATTGTTTTAACTCAAAGGCTTCCAAACTTGAAAATTTCTCAAACCTTACAACTTTTTGCTCTAATCTAACCACATAAACTAATCAAATATGACCCGGTACAATAATAATAAAGGAATAAAATGGTAATTATATAAGAACTACAAAAAATCACCCTCAGCGTTATTATAAGAAGCAAGATGAAGAAGAACTAGAGAACTTTTTAAAGATAGAAACAGATCCATATAAGACCTCTAGGGATGTTGATTATCCACAGCAACAGAAAACAAAAGTGAGATTCAGCCGAGATACCGACAGCAACATAGCTCAGGACAAAGGAGTTGATTGAAATGGCAACTGTACAGACTACAAAACCCTAGTAATACATTTATAAAGTTTTACATGGAGCAGGTCAAAAAGAATGGATTCAAAATTTACAAGTAATTTTATTTTCTAGCTTAGTCTCTTTGTTTTTTGGGTCGGCCCAATTGGATTCAACAAATCTTTTAAATGATATCTTCTTTAATTTTATAAATAAAAAAGGGTAATACGCAAAATTTATTTTTTTTTAAAAAATAGATTAAAAATATATTAAAAAGAACATAAAAGAGAAAGCAAGTGAAAAAATGAAATCAAGAACATCAACAGTTCTGCAAACATAAAAATCAACAAATAATAAGTCGATTGAATTTTTTTTATCCTTTGAAACTAGAAAGAGATGCTTCAAACCCATTTAAGCTTCAGCTACTCCTCTCCCCAAACTTTAAAGCTAGTGGATTTTTTCAACCCTGTTCAACTATCTCAAATTTTAGATAAGAGCTCCTCTTGATGTTATAAGTTTTTTGATATATAGTTCGCTCGAAATGATTCACAGTTGCGGTACATCAAATTTTCAAATGGAACTTCTTTAATGGTTGATTGATATGAAAGAAGCAGGAAGATTAAATAGAAAAAAAAGGAGGAGGGGAGAAGGACAGAGAAAGAAATTAATGGCTTAAGTAGAAAAAGAATAAATAGTATGGCCAGATTGCAACTTTGGGTATTTTTGATAAACATGGGATAACTTTTTTGTAATTGAAAAGGTTGAGTGGTCATATTCTGTAATTTTTCTATTAATATAATCCTATCATTTCGATACACTTTTGCGAACGCGCAAGAATAAGCAGTCTACCAAGTAATATAGTGGCTCTTTTCAGAACCGAGATATCATATCCAAGGGACTTGCAGTTAGTAAGTAATCAATTTCAACTTCATTATACAATTAGTACAAGAAAGGTAAGAAGAATCGAGTTTTTGCTCATTCTCCCAAAGAAATCACATATGACATATGATGACTCTTAGGCTGAAGTCCATTAATTTAACAATGTATAAGTTCAAGATTAAATAGGGCTTTAAGGGATGTAATATAGGATAGGGGATGGGCAGGAACTATTTTGTCCATTAAGAATGAATACAATCCCAAGTCCTTTAATACATTACTTTTTCATTGAGAACTTTCTTCAAACACCTTTCTTAGACATCTTTTATCACCCTCAATTTATTTTGTATTTCCCTCTATCATTGAGAAATTTCATATATACATAGGATAAAGTATTCATATTCAACACATGATTCATTTTTCATGAATTTTATCTTTTCCTTATATATGTTTCTAACTCCCAATCCAACAGATACACTCTTACACCAATAGATATACTTTGAGGGCTCTCAATTCACTCCTTCTTTCTCAAATTTTCCACTCCTTTTTCACCTTTATTTTTCAACTAAATCAGTTATGAGTTTGGATCAAATTAAAGGTCTATGAAAAAAAAAGGAACAAGATAATATGAGGCTAACAAAGAATAGGATAAATGCTTAAAAGGTCTAACAAGGATCATACATCCAGGGTAGATAAAAACAAGGATTAAAAATTGGCTATCGAAGATGGCCTATATCATCTCCTAAACTTAATATTCTCTATTTTTCTTTGCAAACACATTGTGAAAGTTTTATATATCATTATTCAACAATGAATACACTAAAACCTTACACACACATAGCACATGCTTAAATCAAGAAGGATCATTTTGAACTCTCATTCAAACAATTGCAAGAATTCAAAATTAAGCAAAAACATACTAGAGTCAAACAAATGAGCATATGTGTCTCAAAAGTAGTCATTAAAACTTCATTTTCAACATGATCTTCAATTCATAAAAACTTGCCCTCAGTCAATCATAGTCTAATAAGAGCACTTAGTCAACAATTAGTGAAAAGATCAAATTTATTACACCAAATGACTAATTTTACTTCAAGACGGTCGTCATCCATCCATCTTTGGGAAAAGTCACGAAACTATGACTAAAGTTTTTTAAATTACTCCTAAAAATCAAAAGGGATAA
>JBDJHY010913109.1:0-24948 GCA_039654485.1 Withania somnifera
AATAAATCAATTGTCTAAAACAAATGTATCTCCGAAAACACATTGAGATCAAAATCAATGCTAAAGAGAAGCAGGAAAATTTTGACGCCAAGCTCACCCCAAATCTCTAAAATTTAATAAAATTTGCACGTACAACTATCTGTAAATCAAGGTTGGGTACCTGTACTTGATCTGCACATGAGCAAGTGTAGTATGAGTACAAGTTGCTGAAGCAGCCCGTACCCAGTAGGCTTCAAGGGCCCACTAGGAACATAAAAATAATAAAAGCAGTAAATAACAAAAGACAATAAAGTAAAGTCACAAAAAATAGTACATCATGGGAGCTAGCTACTCAAATAGGAATCAAGCAATAAGAAGAACATGTATCACTAGCTAATCACATAACAGGATTTCAAGCGATGAAGGAAAACATACCCGAAAATCCTTGCAATAGTATATGTGAATAATAACAATAATTAGCAGTCAAAAAAGAAAGTAAGAAAACATGGACGGTATATTGGTAACCTCAAGTAAGGGATGAATGTATGTACAATAATATAATGCACAATATCCCACATAACACGAAACACCAAGTTACCAATAAGAATGGCTAAGCAGTAAATAACAGTTCTAAAGTAATGCATATAAGTGTTGTCAAGTCCTCCCAAAAAAAGCACAGCGTACACAGAGACACGCTCACCTGTAGGCATCACCATACTACCAGGGGTACACTGAAGAAAACAAGTGCAGATAAGTAAATACACACCATGAAGTAAGAATTCCTGCGTAGGTTACTCCTTAAGTGACCGGAAGGTCCAGTAGGTAGAACCCATTAAAGGATACCATAAATATTCTCGGTATATCTCTACTCCATCCTATACCCCCTTCTTTCATGTCGCCTAAGCCCAAAGGAAAGATCCATGGAGGTGTGTCACCATGTATGATCTCTAACATTATCATAACCTCAAATCCCGAATCACAGAGCCTCAAGGGTCTTAAAATCCGGCATTCAGTGCCTCATATCAATAATATCATCAAGTCGTACTCGCAAGCCATGGTATTCCATGCCTCAATGTAATATTATTACCAATATCCTCAACGTAACAGGTATCATTAATGTCTCTATAACTAATCAATGTGATAAGTGTCAAAAAGTTGTACTCGCTACCGTATGATAAGGGACTCAAGTGCCAGCAGATGTACTCACTACTGAACAAAGTCGGTCTCAAGTCCCAGCATTAATTGATCAAATGATAATTCCCGGTGCCAGAATGTAATGCCTGGGCTAAAATAAGTAAAAATACTATTATCGGATGTTCGATACAATATCAAGTCTAAAATAGTTAAAAGGTTATTATTTATAATATTATTATTAGAATATTCTAATTTATTAATTTATATAATTATCTATTATTATTACCAACATCAATTTCTAGCCTCCTCGACTCAATAATCATGTGGTGATACTAGCCTAACCCCAATGCACTCTCATCGGAGCCAAAGGCCAACCTCTCATGTAATGCATGCAATACATATCAACAAGTAATTATACTTAAAATAACAACAATCTATGCCAGAACAAGAATCAATTGGAAAATCCTAAGTCAAAGGCACCATATAATTTCGGATGCATAAATATGTATCAAATGGGGAAACAGATGAAAGAATGGTACAGGGTCACAATAAACACCTAGTTACCCAACCCATGTGTGCTATTTAGTACAATTATTAAATCTATAAGCCCATAACCCCATGGAGCCTACCTGTCATCCGACGATAAAATACTGCAAGCTCACGAATATCACTCTAAATGATACCAAATGATCTCTAATTTATCTAAAACTAGTAAAATAATATTACACATATCAATATGAGTCTAACTCTATACATTATGTTAAGTTCTAGACTGGGCTTAAAATCGGGCCTAGAATGGGCCTTGGGGGCTCACTTGTCAGAACTGAAAATAAACTTTGACATGGGGTTGCAATGTTTTTAGGAACCCATGCTCAAAGTTGAGCACAATTTGAGTGCGGGAAGGACTTCGAAACAGCTCGGACAGATTTGATTACAACTGGGTCAAAGATGAAATCTGTATGTAATTAAATATTGGAATTCGATGAATTAACGATACTATGCAGCAAAATATACTCAATAACTGAAGAATTATGCAATTATATGTGAGTTATATCATGAGTTCACCACTTGGGGCTATTAATGGAGGAAACTACCCAAATCGCGTAGAAATCAAAGGGCAACACTTGGGGATTTTTCTCAGCCTTGGATTGAGGTTTAGAATGAGTTTTTTCGCACAAGAATGGGTTAGAACATAGATGTTTTGTTGAATAAAGGATCTGAGGATCGTGTAGGGATTTTATAAAACTGTTAGAGAATTAATGTAGCGTGATCACATCATAAAGGGCCACAATCGCGTAGGTACTGTAAAAAGGCATCACGATTGCGTGACTATGCTACATGATCATGTATAGCAACTATGAAAGGTTTTATCGAGATTGCATGAAGAGGCTTCGTGATAGTGAATTGCACTAGGTCGATAAATCGCGATCACATGAAAATGCCCCACGATCGAAAAAAGAGAGTTACTAGCACCAGTTGCAGGGTTTGCAGCATAATTTAAAGAGAAGGAAATACTCTGAATTACCACTCGATATGTATTCGGAGTACAATTTATGCAAACAAACTATACATGCATACTTGAAATGACATTCCGAACTCAACAGTGCAAATAAATCTTAAAATTGAGGTTGTTTCGAGAAAATATTGACTAAGTCAACCTTTATGCTTAAAATCATAAAATTTCCCACCAACACCTCAAAAATATATCTACAAGTCCGAGAAGCGAACCAATGCCTCCACTATCATATAATCACCATTTTAGAGCTGATGGAAGCGTCTAAATTTCAATCTGACACTTCGAACACCAAAATACTATCCAAGCTCTTTATTAGGCCTTAACTAAAATCCACAAATGAGCATAAATTACAAATAAAAACCTCTGAAGCACAAACTTAAGGTTAATCTTGACTTATGTTTGGCATTCCGGAGCTAACAAAACAGTCAGAATTTAATTTCGAGCTAGACTTAAAGGAAAGTTGACTTTGGTCAACGAATACTTAGTTTTAGACTTTAAAAGAGGCAATTTCGGATATTTCTCAACTGAGCAGCCAAGAAATTGAACTACCGGTCCCATCAAGTCATAAATGACTTGGGGACACTAGTGAAATGCTCTAGAATACAAAACGTTATGTATTTCTCATAAATAACCATGAGGTTCATTACAAACTTCCACTCAATGAACTCTTCGGGGTCACTACTTCCTTCAGTCTTGGGAAGTGTAATCTTGATCGTGCTCAATCCTCGATCAAATTCAATCTTATCCTGTCTATCTTCTCAAGTCCTAGCTCCTCTATTTTCCTACCTATCACCTCTATCATTCCTATATGGACCTCTTCTATCCCCTTAATCTTGATTTCGAACAAAACCAATATAAGGGGTTTTTGGAATTTCTTATCTTGTTAGGAGTAGCATGGGTGATTTTATGGAGGTTACATGAACAGTTCATGCAAGGACACCATAGAAACACATTTGTGAGGAACTTGGTTTCGGTTTTGATTGTCCACAAAACCTCAGTGCTCATATGGATGGTTAAATGGTTTAGGATTTGGATGTGAAGTTGTAGGAAGGGGATGTCTTAGGGTATTGTGAGGATGGAATATGGGTATCCATTGAAAGCTTTGACTTTGGTTAGTGTTGGATGATTGGTTCTAGGTGATGGCATTTGGATAATATTCATTGATTTCCCCATGATTCCCTTCCCTTTATCTTCTCGACTTCTTTCTCTTACCCCACATTGCTTTTTTTTTTTTTTTCAAACCAAATCAACCTTTCCTCCATACCTCTAATACTACAATTCATTTCCAAGAGTTATCTTGCAATCTTTTACAATGAGTTCGCAAGAGAATTTGAGGTTTCCTTGACTTAGTTTGACATATGCACCTGCAAAACTAGCAAACATTAGTAACAAAAGCTCATCACACCACTCTTTGTGCTTGCACTCCCTTACCTATAAGGAGCTTCTCTCAAAGTTGTTCAAGTATAACATCCATTTACCTTAGTTCAAGGTTGCCAGTTCCACGGATAGAATTGATCCTTGTGACTCTCAAAAACTGGACAAAACAATTGATTTGAACATACTTGAGCCAAGAAAGTTCAACAGCAATGTAAAGCAAGAAAATCTTAAAAGAAATAGCATAACAAGAATCAGATTCAAAGAAATAGCATTAATTAGTATGATTGAACATCAATTAAATACTACTTGAGAATAGATGAGAGTTAGAAGATGAAACTAAATTCCAAGGTTGGATTGAACTCAAATTACAACATTTTAGGCTTTTAGCCACCTTTGTAAAGTGTGGTCTAAACTAGCAAAAAGTGTGGCCTTTGATCAAAGGTCATATTTTTTGAATTTTGGCAATACTTTTTGGGGGATGGCCTAAAGAGGTATAACTTTGATTTTAGGCCACGCTTTTCAAGTGTTTCTTTAGAAGCCTCACTTCAAAAGCATGGCCTGTAATGTACTATGCTTATAGCACCTCATATAGCAGTATACTCCTTATCAATCTCGACTTCTTTCAATATGAACAACAATTCAACCAATTTAATTGACTAGTATATAACAAGTATGGATCAAAGAAATATATTGGTTCTAGATTGACCTAAAGTCTTTCTATTTATACAGCTGGAATTCAAATAGGTCCAAAAGCTTCCCAAAAGATCTGATCCAACAGAAATCTCTCATTAAGCATAACCGATATGCAGCTATGGCTAGTCGATCATATCATTCCAACAAAAAAATCTATATGTATAGAAAGAAATCCCCTAAATATACAGATAGAATAACTGTTCATGGATTAATGACCTTAAACTACACTTTTCAAGTGTGGCCTTTGCTATCTTAGGCCACATTTGCAAACTTTAGCCAATGCTACCTCCTCTAAACCAACACCTATGAAGTGTTAAACTACACTTTCAAGTGTGCCTTTGTTATCACAGGCTACACTTCGAAAGTGTAACCAATGCTACCTCCTCTAAACCAACATCTGTGAAGTGTTGCCTTTGCTAGTGTATCGACACACATTGACATCCATATGGCCACACTTTTAAAGTGTGATAATATTGTGCAGGCTATTAAACATTATTAAAACTGCAATAATTTAATTTTACAATATCCACTAATCACAATTATATATTAAATGCTATTTAAATGAGCTCAAATACTAAATTAACTAGTGACTCAAAATAATAATTTAAGTGTACAGAATTTTAATAACCTTAAAAAAAGGTAATTTATACTACACATCCTAATAAATTAATATTTCAAGACTAGGTAGGATGGCCTGGCAACATTGGAACATTTAACATTTGTGATTGAATCATTTACATTGCATATCAGCCTGTTATGCTATTACATCATTTGTTTACAACGTCGTAACAACATTTGACCAAAAATACCTGGAAAAAAAACAAGAAAATATAGGTAGATCTGATTTCAGAAAAAATGAATTTACATTCAAAGAATAAGGAAAAGTAGGAGTGGAAAAATAAAATCATATTCAAATATTTTTTTTTTATTGGATGGTAAGAGCACTGCGGAAGGGAATAGAAGATAACAGTTAGCTCATAAACATTGCAACTAAAGTTTATATGGGTTAAATTATAATGGGTATTCAGTGGTTCAGAATTGATGTATTATTTATAATAAAGAAGAATGAGAAAAGGTCATAAGAAATCACCTAGTTGAGTACTCAAATTGTAAGGATAACTATTTTAAATCCTCTCACCCAAAAGGCTTAAACTGATTTGTTATAGGGTGTGCAGTATATTTTTAAGTAAAAAATATAAGACCTAGGTAGAGAAGTTGTGTTACTTGAAACATTGCCGCATTTCTTAGTCATTTAGATGATAGAGGACTTTTGCAATTATTAGTGATTAAGATGTTGGAAAAATGATACAAAGATTTTAAATTGTTTAGATGCTTGAAGGAGTAAATTGTACATATCAATCAGTGAGCATGTTATGTGAATGTTGATGCATGGTAATCTTGATTTCAGGATTGTTGTACTGAGAATAGTAGCAAAATGTACAAAAAATATATAGTATTCTCGATACCAAATTGAAATCTAATTTAGGAGCTACATGAGAATCTAAAGATAACATCCTTCATATGTCAAAATCTTTTTTTTTAGTGGTAATGTACATAAAAATAGCAGCCAGCATTTTGGTGGATAAAGTCAGGACTCAACTATTTTATTCCCGCAGATCTCACTATATGTCCAATAGATTGAAATATTCATTATAAATCGTAGCACTACTTGGATAATTAGCTCCTAGTTATTTTTCCAGAGAAGTTGAAACTTTAGTGAGGGAAACTTAGTAATATGTCAAGGAAGTGAAATATATGAGATCACAAATGCAGATCGCTCTCAATTAGGCTAAATATGAATTTAAACAAAAGAAATAATCTATATTTTATGGCTATTATAATGAGTAGATGAAAAATTATATCTAAAGAGTTGTACCTGATGTTGCACCAAAAGTGAAGTGACTATTTTTTTAAAAAAAAAAATCAGCAACATATCACTTTTTCAAAACTAAACAACAGTTTAACCGGTTGACAGAGAGCCAACGATAAATTCATGGTGAAATAATCCTAGATTCCATAGCAAAAGATTCCTCTTATCAACGTTAGTTGGCTAACTTCATGGGAACATAATTTGTGAATTTGGCTGCCACAATCTATTCAGCAAAAAATTTCACCGATAGTACTTACTCTTCATCAGATTGAATTTTGCCCACCAGCAAAATGATCACCTAGAAATAGAATTATATCTGGTTCGGAAGGAAAAATAAATGACGTGAATGCCTTGCACATATACAAATCTGTGTAGAACTGAGCAACTTCAAGTGTATAGGGTTTTGAGGAAAGGATTTCCGAAGTAGGAGTTGGAACTGTAGTCATTTCTCTTTCTAAATCCTCACTATCAGTCAACCCACCAACACCCGACAACTCCTAAAATTGTAACACCAATGAAATAAAAATGTAATATGCTCAACAATTATGGCAGAAGAGTAGAGTATATGACTATCATATCATGTCATTAAAATTCATATCGGAGAAACAAATATTAACCCGCAGAGAGAAAAAGTAAAGTAACAACAAAAACACAACAGAAAAAAATAGTGTTTAATCAAAGAGCATATAGGAAAAAGCTTTTGAAATAATAAATTGATTTTGTATTTTGGCCTTATAAGATAAAAACCTAAATATAGAAAAGCTCACTATAGAAATTCTATTTAAAAGAATTTTTAGATTAATTTATAAAAATATCTATAATGAATGTCAGTAGAATAATCTAGTAAAGTTATATTCTAGACTATAGAAATATCTAGAGAAAAAAAATATTTAAATCTTATGGAAGCTTTGTAATAATTTAGAATAGTCTAGAGACTTATTTATAGACCTTGGATTAAAGTTGTGGTGGCAACAACCCAACCATTGGTTGAGGAGGTGCCACCACTATAAATAGGTGTAACCTCTTTGTAATTAAAAGAGAGAAATTAAACCAAAAAGTTAGAAGCACTCAATAACACAAGTAGCCTTTCCCTTATCCAAAAATCCTCTAGTCTCTCATATTTTCAAACACTTCCTCCAAGCCTCTAAAGTTTCCTCCCAACAAAAGCAACAATACACTGAACAACCTAAATGCAACTAGTGAATTTTACACTACTTAGAACACAAACTTGCAGCCAACACCCGAATCTCATATAAGACTTAGGAAAGCACCGTGAAAAGAGTTTGAGAATCGAAACCAAAACATAAAATCAATGAGTAGAATGGCCCAGAACATTATATTCTCTAGAAACTTTGCTCAACCAATAAGGGATTAGTATATTCTCTAATACACTTCCCATGTCTAAACCAATTCTAGTGCTTATCTGTGGATTGAAGACCTTTCTCTACAACAAGAATTAAGAGTAATTTTTTTATATCAAGTAAATGTATGATCATTAATAAATATGGTCAAAAACTGAGCGTATACAAGGGGAATACTACAAGTTAAGAGTATTACATAAAGAAATGACTTCCTAAGTACTCCACCCAATCTTCTAAACAGTTGGTTACTCTACGAGCACACCAAAAGAAAATAAGTGATAAGATGCTTTCTTAATTAAGGAAAACTCAATTCTACCCTTCAAAATATCTCCTAACTCTCTATCTCTACACCATCCACATTAACACGAGTGGAAACACATTTAGCGTCATGCATACTCTCCTCCTTCTCCAGCTGATTAAACCAAAGATAAACTCTTTTAAAATTCTTGACATTATTTATGAAGTACCAAACCACCTATACATATACCATCATAATATCATGTGGAGAGAGATGAGACTCAATAGGTTGAAGAATGCACAAAAATTCATCTAATCCAAACTTGATATTCTTAAAAGGGGACCTCAGCATTCTGTATTTACTGAAGCACAATTGATGAGAAGTTAATTAAGGTATGTTTTTAGGTTATACTCTAAGCATACAGTTTTGATATAGTATTGTTTATTGAAAAGTTGTTTGTTTATTTATTCGATTCAATAAAGTGTTACATTGTCTAGATCATTTTTCTCATATATGTGTCTTCGACTTATATAGTAGATAACTTACTGTATAGAGTTTAAGCCTATACGTAAATGATTAAAATCATCGGTTCTTATAAGTTAAAGTTGTAGTTCGCAATTGTAGAAGAAAATTTTGACAAACTATCAAATTGATTGTAGCACGAGAGTAAATGTAATTTGTCTTGATTACGAGAATTGTATAGTTCTAACTTCTCGTGCTAGTGCATTTTGTATGTATTGAAAAGGACCGAGTAGAGATAGATATTTTGCACTGACTGATAAAAACATACCTTCTGAACTATTAAATGTAATTATATTCTTAAACTTGATATAACTATTATGAGCAATATATATTGATTATCGTTTTGATTTATTAAAAGGTGAGATTCTTAGATATGTTAATATGCCTGGTAAGTTTGATGATAATAAATATATATTGGAGAAATAATAAGTTAGTTGATGGAATCTATGTGTTGGTGTAGAGATTGATGATATGCCTTTTATGAGAAGTTTATAGGTTTTCATATATAAATCCGGTCGGTGAATTTATGAATCCTATGTATGAAATAAGTTAAGCAGGACGCTAAAAGAAATTAATTATTAAATTAAATTTGTCATTGATTTAATTTATTAATTAGTATCTATAATCTTAACATGAAAAATTACACAGCTGTTTAATGGAAAATTACGAAATATAATGGAGACGAAATATAATGGAAGAGTGCAATTAGAAATTTTTAATGAAATAATTTGTAATTTATTATGGTAAGATTAATTCAAATTAGTTTTATTTTAAATTATTTCCATAATATGAAGTCTCAATAAATCAATTATGTGATCCCCACAATGCCCAAATTAACTTAGAACTCAGAATCCTAATTTTTATGGGAAAGGGAGGGTTGGCCAATTTTTTCATGCTATTTTAGGAGAAAAAATTGTATTTTATTCTCCTAGTTGGTTTTGAAGAAGCCTCTCAGAAAATATATAAATAGGGGTGCTCCTAATATAGAATCATAACTTGGTTTTCTTACACAATACTTGCTCAGTCAAGTATTTTGAGAGTTCAATAGTGAATTTAGGATCACCGGAAAAGACAATAGATCTGGAATCGATTTTTCTTTAAGACCTTTGTTCACTCTTCGAGAGTTAAATCACGATTTATTTTTTAACATATTTTGTAAGTGATACATGTTGATATTTGCTATCTATTATTCATGTAAAAAGAAAGATGCTAGGAATGCTTTCCCTACCTAAGTGTATTTCAACATACGTCTCTATGACAGACATCAAAAGTGTCCCACCTATCTACTTAGTTAACTCTCTTATATTTTAGACCTAATCCCTAGTCATAACAAGACAGTTTATTGGCCGGCAAGAACAGCTTAGCTCACAGTTTGCAAAAACTCAAATATCTCCCAACCGGGGTAATTCTTTTGTTTGTTTCTAAAATATTATATGAGGATTTTAAATATTTTATTAGTAATTAGCAATCTTCAGTACTAGACGTTAAGACGTATGATAATTATTAGTATATAATAAAAAAACACTTCATTCTAGGCCTAGCAGTGGATGGTAATCCTTTTGTGGCCTTCAATGAATGTGATTTCACTGTGTGCCGTCCATGCTATGAGTATGACACAAGGGAAGGAAATCAATAGTGTTCACAGTGCAAAACCAGATACAAACGTTTCAAAGGTATATATGCATCTTGAAGAATAAAACGTTCACATCCATGCAAATTTGTCCTGCTTGTTCATGTCATTGTTTTTTGGTTTTTATTGTATTTGATAGCTTAAAGGAGTCCAAGGGTGGAGGGAGATGAAAATGAGGAAGATATTGATGATATTGTACATGAATTCGAAGTTGATTCTGAGAAAAACAAGAATAGAAACATTATTGAGATGCATGGTTAGATGACATATAGAAGGGAACCAGAAGATGAAGATTCTGCTCAGTACCCTCCTGTAATTGTCTGCTCACGTCCCGTATGAATATTTGAATCTGTACCAAGTATTACTATGACACGAGAAAATTTTGAATACCTCGGATATGAAAGCATTTCGTGGATGTAGGTTAGCAGTGAATTCCCAATATCAACTCATGGAAATGGAGAGCAGATGTTGCGATCTTCACTTCACAAAAGGATACATCCCTATCCAGCTTCTGAATCTGGAAGTGTAAGATGGGATAATAAGAAAGGAGGGTGGAAAGAAAGAATGGATGATTGGAAATTTCAGCAAGGACATATGGGGCAAGATTATGATGATTTTGCAGACCCCGATATGGCCTTGTAAGTAGTTACAACTTACAATTTATCTTTAACATAGAAATGTTATGAAAACACATATCTTGAACAATAATACTGAGAAGTCAAAAATTGGAACAACAAACTGTTCGACATTCCTATTTTTGACTATAAGGCGTGAACTTGGGTCAATAAGTAAATAAAATAATTGTTTAAAATTAATTAAAAATATAAAAGATATTATATTTTTAGAGAGTTGCCACCTAATATTAAAAAACAGGAAACCGTTTTGAAAAACTTTTATTTGAAAACCAGAGTTAAGAGTTCAAGTTATTTAAAAAGGGAGGGTTTAGCCATCCTTCATACTCACAATTGTGGGTCCCACTGCAATCCTTTTTTCAACCGAAGAGGAAAAAAATATCATACAAACAAGTAAAATGAAGATGAAATATGTGCAAAAATAAAGCAAAGTAATAAAAAAACGACCTAATATTTTCCAATCATTAACAAAATAAATAAATACAGATAAAGAAAATAAAAAGAAGTTTGAAGTTCTTATTTGAATCTCTTCTTCGGATTGTAACTCCAGGTACCTGTAAATACACTTAATAAAGTATTAGTGATGAATAAATAATAAATAGATAAAATAATAACTAAAATTAAAATATGTCTTTTATGCATGGGAGGCGTTGAAAATCGATGATAATTTCTTTATCAGCCAAGATAACAATTAACACTTTATTTAAATAAATGTAACTTGAAAAATGTAAAATAACTTCAACTTGAATAAGGTAAACAAATATAAATTGAATAAAATGAGCTACCGTTAACTTGAAATATGTAAAAACATTATAACTTGAAAAATATGAATCAACTTCAGCTTGAAAAATGCACGCACATGTAACTTGAAAATATATGGATTAATTTTAACTTGAAAACTATAAACAAATCATAACTTGAAAAATATGAATTAACTTTAACTTGAAAAATATAAACAAATCGTAACTTGAAATTATAACATTCGTCTTTATACAAGTTAAGATCTCGAAAATCCCATAGATAGGTTTTTTCCTTGGCCAAAAAAATAATTGATATTTGATAAATATAATAGTCGAACTTAAACAAAATTCATCTTTTAAAATGAAAAAGCCTCAAAACCCCGCCAGATAACTTTTTCGTTGGCCAAGACAATATTATCTCTTCATTATCAATATAACATATAGTAAATAATTAAAAATCTTAGTGGGTTCATAACAATATTAAGTGAAATTGGTGTCAGTATATCACTATCAATAGCAAATATTAGCACATGAATAGAATTAAATACGCTCAGTATAATACCAAAAATAATGGATATAGTAGGCAAAAGTAGTGATTAGTGATAAACAAATAGTTAAAAAAGAAATAAGTTAAGTTAAATGAAAACAAGTTAAAGTAACAACAACGCGTTGTTTTTTGTACTCATACTATACTTATGCATCTTTTTAGTATAGATCTTAGTACGAGCGGTTAACATTGATTTCTGATTGGGCCTTGGTTCTATTACTGAGGTAGATGACTACTCCTAGCGTCTGGAGTTGATCTTTATCTTTCATATCATCCATTTTTAGTTATTATATTGAGACAGATGTTATATTTCTGTTTTCACACATTATACTTTTGTATTAGTTTCTCATTGTATTTGGATATCAGGTTTTATGGCTTTTATTTGACTTATTATAGGCTTCCTCTTATCCTTGTCCCATAGTTACCTCAAATTTTTTTTACTTAGTTTATTATTTATGCTTTACTTATTGTTTGGGTGGTTCTACTATGGTGGGATGTAGGTGACCGCATGACGTAAGAAATTGTGTTGTGACAGGTACTTAAACACAAGATGATGGATCTCATGAGTGTGAAGATAAGCCATAAGGGAAATATGAGTATTATGATGATGAAACTCATGAATACGAATATGATGATTATGAGGGCTATGATGGTCCTTATGAGCATGATTTTGAAGCTCGTGAATTTGATGATGAAGTTCTCGTCTCATGCTATTTCTTATTCACATAAGAAGGTCTAGAGGTATGGGAGACACCAAGGAGAAAAGCATCTACGGGATCTTGGCGAGAGTCTGAAGATATAAGAAGATCATTTTAAAAGCCTAGGGAGATGGGTAGATTGGAGATAATAAGGGGAGGTGATGTAAGGAGAGATTATTCTTTGTATATCCATAACAAAACCTGAACCTACCTTAACCCCCACCTTAAAAATTACATGACCGTCTAGCCAATATGAGCCAAGTTCATCCCAATGCCCTGCACCACCATACCACCCACCACAAAAGTATTATCCTTTTGTGGTGAAGCAAACCTCAACCCGTAAAACTCCAAAAATTGTACCAAATGCATCTTGTCATGTACAATATCAACCACCAAGCGGAAATTCCTTCCAAGAATGTCATGCAAACCAATACCATAACCCTATATTTAATGACATTGGAGGTAAGGGGATTAGGGGAGAAGTGAAGGGGTATGAAATCCATGGTGCTCAATATAGAGTTAGAGGTAGTATTAAAATACCTTAATTTACTATTCCTTCTATTGAACAATACAACAAATTTCATGGTGAAGGACACAATGCAAAAAAATCTCCTCATAAACGATCAAAGGTTACCTCATGTGATGGACCTTAAGCCAAATATGTTGCTACTTATGAAGTTTCAAAGTGTAGTGATGATCCTAAAGATGGACATAAAATGGAATTTCAAAAGAAAAAGAGGAGAATTTTGAGGTTAATATCAATACTTTTTGTGAATTGGGAAAAATAATGAAGAACGTTTATCAAGAGGAGTTTGACTCCAGCATTAGCCTATCCCATGCAAGATACAAGATATTGGACCATATATATTCCTTATTCATGACGCGGGGAATAACATGAATTTTGTTAGTTAAAACTTGGTGGAGAGTTTAAAACTCATCAAACAATATCACCCCAATCCTTACAAACTCCAATGGTGTATCTCAATGATGGTTGTGAAGTTTAAGTAACCAAAAAAGCGGTTGTGAAAAATTGCATTAGCCTGTACAAAGATGAGATACTATACGAGGTGCTTCCAGTGCGATCTTGTCATATGGTGCTTGGTAAACCATGGCTAGTTGAGAGGGGTGCTAGTAGTAATGGAGGTTCGACAAGTATCCTCTTATGCTTTAACGACAAAGTTATGTTCTTGTATTATTGTCTCCCTCTCAAGTGATGAGAGATTATGAAATCATGAGGAGACTCTGAAAAGAAATCGAGGAGAAGGAGAAAGTGGAGCCACTCCTTATACAAAGGCATAGGGCCATGTTTCACAATCATGAGTTGATGGTAGAAGAGGGACCCAACAACCCTAGGGTTCCCTTTATTGTCACTAACCAAGGAACTATAACTTTTCCTAGTTCTAATCTTTCTTTTAAGCATGGTTGTGAAGGATTGGATCTCAAAGAGAAATCCAAAGGATTCTTCTCCAAGATGGCATCGAAGGTCAAACGGGACTCTTGTCTAAGGGGTTTCAACTTAAGAAGAATGAACAAATATCAAATCAATGGAGTAACACAACCAACTCCCATGGGTTTTAAGTGCTTGACATGGAAGGGTTAAACCAATTCCCCTATAATTTTATTGGGCAAGTCACCTACTGAAGGAACTCCTAAGAATAAATAAGTGTAGCAAGTTAATTAGTCCATTAGAATGTAAGAAATGTAAGGGTTTGAGAAGGAACTTATAGAGGTACAACACTTAAATAACAAACCTAAAGATATGTACATGTCCCTTTTTTTCTCATTGCATCTTTATGGCATGATGGCGTCTTCACCATTGTGGGAAAATTCTTCAAGTTGTGTGATTGTGAGTCCCACCATGTATCTATTGATTCCACCTAAATTCTCTTATATGTTCACAATGTGCTTAACGTGTATGGTATCTAATTTATTGATAAGAGGATGAGTCCATGGGGTGCATTTGATACCTAATTCTTAATTCTTAATCCTTGTCAAACTTATGTGGATAGGCAAGTTTACTTTCAATGGACTCTTGAGATATATGAAATGAGTGCATTTTTGTACTATTATTTGCTTATGATGACTCATTGATCAAATATTGTGATTTGTGTATGAAAATCAAGGAAGGAGTGCCTATAGCCATGTTGGGTCTATCATACATACTTGACCCTTAATTGACACACTTGTGCTTAATTTGTGTGGGCCATAACTTGTGATTGTCACCTTTGTATGGTGTTGTTAGGAGAGTCCTTGTAATTTTGAACCTCCTTGCCATATTTTTTGGTAGCCAAGGTATTATATGTTGGACTCTTGAAGTTAGAGAGGATTTTTTATGTAGAGGAAACCTAAGTATTTGGGAAGGATCTATTATTTGAGTGATCTTAGGGAATGTAAGACCCTTTCTTCTTCTACTAATATGCATCTCTTTATGGGTATTCGTTAGAGGGAAAATAGTGTGACTTGTGCAAATGTTCAATAATTAAAGTCCATCATCTATCTCTCATGTGATAATTGTAGCTTGATCAATCTTAATAGCCGCAAATATGAGTTTTTCATGAGTGGGTTTAATTTTATTTCCCTTTTACTCTATTACCTTTTTGTATACAATGACACCATGCTTGTTAATATTCACGCATTCTATGTGATAGTTAAGGTGTTGGAGGTGTGCTTATAAGTTGTTGCTCCATTCATTATTCTAATTATTTTTTATGGCATACTTTTTTATTTATTGTGTTACTTCTTAGATTTTTCTCATGATCTTGCACCTATATGGTTCTCATGCTATAGAGGTACATTCTAGTTATTGAGTGATGTACATGCTCCAACAGAATGATACTTTCACCATTTTGACCCCAAAATTCATTGTGTTGGCCAATCGTATTATGTAATACCTTGGGGTTGTTTCCTATGATTTTAGAGATGGTTTGGTTAACTATTTTGTGTTTCCCCTGCATTTCTTACTTTGGTAATTCTCTTTTATTGTTTGGGGGTGCTTGATTGAAGTTTCTTAGGTATGATTTTATTTGTGCTACTTTCGTTCTTACCCTCATACTATAAGGAGAGTTGGGTGGTGTGTTGTCCTTTGTCTTGTAAGTCATTCCTTTGATTCGAGACTGAATCCTTTCCAAGAAGAAGAGGATGATATGATTGGGAAGCACCAATCATGCTAGGCCTATACGTTAAGGTGTAGCCATGAGGATCCAAGCTATAGAAGTTATGGATGCACCAAGTGGATCTTTAAAGTATGCAATCAAGGGCCAAAGAAGGCAAACACGTGTTTGGAGAATATCTTGTAATGCAATTAGAAGACACTAGAATACTTTGGGGACTGAATGTGAAGGATTACAAAGTTAGAGGAACTATTTGACATCATGTCACTTTTGGTCCTAATCGTAACAATTGAACAATAGGATAGTATAAATACCTCATCATTTAATTTGGCATTAGTTTTGGATGATTTGAGATAGTACTCTATTGAGTGTAGCTTTGTCATAGTGGATGGATTCCCAACCTTAGCTTAGCTTGTAGGTTGGAAACTTTATCATAAGCATTGGTGGGTGTATCCTTCATTATCAAGATGTTGACTTGGAGTGGGTACATATTTTAGTTGATCAATTACTATCTGTTTTAATCAATCATTGAGTTGCATATTCGTAGGTGTCTAGTGTGTGTATTCATTGTTTTATTATCAAATTCATTATTGGTTAATTGATTATATTAGTAATTGAAGGTGGATTACTGCAATTCCTCATAATAGGTTGATTGGCTTCGAATTCACATATCTTTCTATTTTGTATTTTATTTTACAAAACAAATTGAGATCTATATAGTCTCAAGCCATATCAGCTACCCTTCGTGATCACAGACAACCTCACACGATCACGGTCTTCTACCTGGAAGATGGCCTTTGCTATTACGGTCTCCTTGTCACAGTTTCCTTATCGTGATTTCAATGAAGTAAAATCTACCAGGAATAAATCATTCAAAACCAAAATTTTTCAGCTCTAGTTCCCTATATTTCCATCTTCAAACATTCTAAATCCTCCATTAAAATTCGTAGGTATTTGCATAAGTGATTGAGTACATCAGAAACTTGATTTCTTTGCTTCTTCATTAATCATTGGTAAGTTTCTACGTTAATTTCTTCAAATTTCACATATATTTTTCCCAATTTCTAAAGTTGGTTCTTCACTTTATTTCACCATTTCAAGCGTATCTCTTGCTTGTCTTAGATTAAATTTTTGCTATGCATTCCCTACTATGAGGGGAACGGTTTGATACCTTTTGTTCAGAGTTTTAGGTTAGTAGGGGCGAAGGGTTGTTTTGACCCATATTTTGACCCCGACTATTTTCATAGATTTATGGGGATTATTTGACTCGTATTAACATATAGGTTACTATTTTTCTAGTTTTGTGATCGTTCGAGCTTATGTGTGCAATTTTGGAGTTTCAGGAGCAGTTTAGGCATCTTCGATGTTGTATTTGTGAACTTGTATTTGGAGGATAGGTAGTCTATGACTTACAATCTTACACTTAACTTATATGGTAAATCATAGTACTTATTAGCATCCTTGGGTTAGGAATTTTAGGTTTGTAACCTTAACACTGTCTGCTTCTTTATGTTGGTTTTTTATTATATATTGGACGGGTATTTTAATTATTGATTACCGTGTGTCCCTGAGTGGTGTGCACTAACTCTGAAACACAAATGATGGGATTATTGGGAATGTCTATGAGTCTCAAACATCAATTTGGCTAATTATGCTTGTTGTAGTGATTTCAAGCTTGTGCAGGGCAGGCAGGACATTCTGTGATCCTCGATTATGATATGATCATATCTTTCATGCATGTCATCATCATGTTATAGAGATTTTATGCATTTGTTTCCACTGTTTATTTTCAAGAGACTAGTGTTGATGTGTTTGGAACCTTGCATGGACTTGTTGAGCCTGCTTTCAAATATGGATTGTCCTTAAGGACCATTTGTATAATGATGACTTGCAGTAATTCAAGATTTTGATAATGGAAGATGAGAATAAATATTTGTTATGATACAGAGATTTTGATATCATAGTCTAGTCCTAATATTAAATTGGTTTTTAGCCAAACTTTTTACTAAAATGAACTATTTTATGATTTTCTTAAATTATTCAAGATTCAGTTGTCGATTAGGTGCTCGGTACCACTATTTTCTACTGTTTTAGCCCAGGCCTTAAAACCTAGTGCCGGGTACATGAATTTTCTGGAACTTATAGATTTTGCTCGATGTCAGACGCTGAGTAATATCCATTACTTAGTTTTAGTCTTGGTTGTGGTTGGGCATGGATATTGAGTTCTCAACCTAGTTACAACTGAGACTCTACATTCGAGACTTGATATAGTATGATCTTGTGTTACAATATTCAGTTGAGTCTTGTTATGATAGTTAACTAGTATGTGGAGTGATCCCTACCATGGATCCTATCTGTCTGGGCAAAGTAAGTAGGCGATCGGGGTACAGGTATACAATAAAGTAGTAGGTATACGAAAAAGTTCCTTACTACCGTGCCTATGACCTTTCGAATGAGGAGCATACACATTTACTTTAGCATGCTTCATGGATGTATTACTTTACATACTTATTTTCTTGATTGATACCTTCTGGTAGGGTGGGGTGCCAGCAGGTGAGCGCGACTATTTGTATTTATCTGTTTAATTACTTTCTGCATTTTATTTATGACTACTATTTGGTAGTACTTAGACTTGCCTTGGCTAGTAGAAGTTGTTTATATGTGGGTTTCATTTGGTATGCTTTCTCCCTTCGTCCTTTATGGAGGTTAATAGTACATTGGCCTTATTCATTCTCTATTACTTAATTATATATTGCAAGGACTGAAGTTTGTCTTCATTTCTTTAGTTGAGTTCTTCTGTTACTATTGTTGGCTAGCTTCTTTGATTGTTCCTTGTCTACTCTATCGATATGTATCTAGTATTACTTGTTTATAGTTTCATACCTTGATTTTTGTGACTCATTTCATTCCTTATCTTCTATGTACTGCTTTTATTTCATATATGAGCTCGTCAACCAATGATGCCTACTAGGTACTCATAGTTTTTGGTACTCATACTACACTTCTACATCTTTTGGTGAAGACTTGAGTACGAATGGTCTCTGCTGATTACTGATTGTGTTGTTTATCCTAATCCTAGGTAGATGATGACCTTTGGAGTTTAGAGCTTTATCTTTTATTTCTTTTCATTTATACCATTATAGAGAGATATTACATTTTCATCTCATACATTGTATTTATTTTTAGAGGCTCATAAACCCTTTTTACAGGTTTTAGGGATTTCTTTTATTTTACCAGATTACCACACATTCTATGCTTATGTTATCTTTATCTTCCACCATTATTTAGTATTTTTTCTTTTTATAGTTTTTGTATGGTTCTGTATGGTGGGATGTACCTCATGACCTAAGAACTCAGGTCGTGACAAATTGGTATCAGAGTTCTAGGTTTATTAGTATCCTAAGTACATGAGTCAGTGCCTATTAGAGTCTTGTAGATCAGGTACGACATTGTCTGTATCCTATCTCCGTGAGGCTATGTTACATCTTCTAGGAAATCCTTCTTTCCTTTACTTTTATATCAAGCATACATTCTAGTTGGTCTCTTCAAATCTCTTTTATTGTAATTCATTCTTTCACAGATGACAAGCCCATGATCTTCAACAGCAGTAGAAGATGGAGGTATACCGCATTGTCAGTTAGGAATCAATCTGGAATTCATAATAGAGATTGATTTTAAGGTTGATGACATGCTTATGTTTCGGTATTCGTTAGAACTACCATGCCTGTCATAGTTTCTGTGGTTCAACCCTAGCTTATTCTGGTTCTATAGCCACTTGCTGAACATCTTATGGTGCACCTGAGTCTGCACCCATAGTATGAACCTGATTCTACACCCATAGTGTTTATTTCCTATGCTAGTTCTTTAATAGGTACTTCTTTGGGTTTTGAGATCAGTGAGTAGTGTACTGCAGATAGGGGTTATTCCCGAAATTGGGAGTACTTCTCATACAAGTGTGAGTTTTTGGGTCTACAATAGGGTTCCTTAGTTGTTGATGAGTATAAGGTAATATTTCATGAATTGGTTAGGCGTACATCCATGGTACTTTCCTCTGAGTGTGAGAGGACCCAGAGTTTTATTTATGGTTTGATTTTACCCTTCCATCTAGCACTTTCACCTTTAGTAGTTGTGAGCTATTCTTCTCCTTATATTATTTGCCACCTGAGGTTGATTGAGAGTCTATGTTAGGAGGTATATGGACGTGGAGATCAAGGACCAATCCTGTGGGTGTGTTAGGAGCTAAGATTCATCATATTAGGCTGGTTCAGACAGTCCCACTGACTTTAGGTGGGGTTTAGCATGGATTTAAGGGATAGAGTTTTGAGCAGACTTTGAGGGGTATTACTCAGTGAGAAGCAAGCTAGTGTGGCCATGTGGGTTCATTTGGATCATCTCGTCTTGGTATGACCTATGGGTCATGTTATACTTATGGAGTTATACGTCATATTTCCATGGATTGCACACAACTAGGGCCAATCCATCCACCCATTTACCCAGTTTAGGGTTCTATTATGATAATATCATTGATAGTCAAAGTTCTTGTACAACATTATAAGACAGGTGGTCAGAGTGTCAATTAGACTAAATGTAATTCTTCTTCTGAGACTTTATGCTTGGATGACCATTCTAGTTTTATGAGGGATCTCCGTCAGTATTACTGCTAGGTCTGTGCTTGGAGTGTGGTGTCTCCATCCACTATTTTAGAGATTCTCATTGGGGATTGTCATGATTTGAGTGTGGTTTTTATGGACATATCTCTATGGATATCCCCTACCATAGAGTTGACCATCCGTCAGCCCATCCAAGTTAGAGTTCTCTTGATGCATTAGTCACTTTGATCTCAGTTTCTATGTTCTTAGCCAGTGATTAGCTAAACCTTGTTGTATTTGGATTTTATACTTAGTGCCCATCTATATCTACTTACTTGTTCCTCTATTTGTTGAGTTCAGACTTTATATGCCCTTTTTAGCCTTTATGCTTATGTGCTCCTCTATTATAGCCCTTATTTGATTTCTCGGTGCTGAGATTAGATTTTGAGTTGTTATTGAGGCTATTATTTTTTTTTTCTTTCTTAGTAATTAATCTCTTAGTGTATGATCATGTTGTTACATCTTATTGCATAGCCATTGAGGATCTTGATTATTGGGTTGTATTATTATTGATAGATGGGTTGACCATAGATATTATGGGCATAGTTGGGTTACCCTTTCTTTTTGCGTTCCTATACTGTTACATCGGACTCGTGCCTCGGGTTTTTTCTTTGTATGTTTCTGATTACATGATAGGATTCATCCATGCACCATTTGGGACTTACCTAGTTTTTAGGCTAAGGGTACTTGTGATATATGTTGGGATCACTTAGCCTTTACATGATATTCGGTAATACTTTGTTTTTTGTCCAATTTTGATATATTTGAGTGGTAGGGGTGTTCATCTAACTTCCATTTGATCAAGATTTTGATTATGGGTTTTGAGATCGACTTGGACATTTGGTCTTATACCCATTCCTTTTTGTTATCTGGTTTTCATTGAGTTTAAAAGACTCTAGATTCGTATTCATATGTTGTTAAGTGATTGTTGATATTTATGATAAATCATTTCTTTTATTCTCCCCCGTAGCTGATTCTTTAGTAGTGGATCAAGGGAGTTGATCCTAGTGTGGTTTCCATGATATTCTGAGGTTTTAGTGGATTTGAGTCATTCATCGTATGTTTGGTAGTAATTTGATTGTCAGTTCGGGTTTAACTATTTTTTTTCTTAAGTGTGGAGTAGTATACCCGATTTAGGCTTGAGTAGGGTTTTGAAATTGATCATAAACCTTCTATTTGCCTTGTTTTGGGACATCAGAGTAGCACAATGGAAGTCTAATTGGTATTGTGAGCTTGGGATGTGTTATGGTTTGGATTGGGTTGACATTTCCATCTAAGGTCCATAATTTATCATATTGGATAGTGTGATTTGGATAGTTTATTAGGATGTTTTCATTGGCTGCGTGATCACTTGCTTGTGTACTTTTGATGTGCTTTTTACTTTATGGATTGGATAATGGTTGGGTAATTCAATTACGGCTTGGGTTGTGTTGTGTTATGTTCTTTCACTGATTTTGGTTTTGGCCCACTTATTAAAAAATTGTTATTCGTGGCATCCTTGATTTGAGGTGACTAAACGAGTAAGTATTGACATCTCTTTGGCATGGGATTACTCGTGTGTTTTGATATTCCATCCTTCATGTTTGGATTGGATCACCGATGTGTTTGGATATGAATTGGATATAAGTTTGTATGGTGGTTCACTTACCTTATCCTATCCTTCTTAGAATCCTATCGACGAACCTATTAATTGTTTGGGTCAGATATACCATTGCTATCATATGTGGATTCGTGTATTAGGGACCAAGGTGAGTTAGGATTTGACTCCCTTTGCAAGTTTATTGCACAATAAGTGGGAATTTCGCGTAGATTATAATTGGAAATGACTAGGAAGTCCTACACTTGGGCTGTGACAGAAACCGTTGTTTTACCTATTCCTTCCATGTAAGGATTTGTTTGATATGCACTGGTGTTCTTGATAATCTCCAATAAAGATCGAGTTACCGTAGCTCGTGAAGCATGTTTTGCCTTTGCTCTTCGAGGATGAGTTGTCTTGGGTTGTTATTGGCTAAATAATTGGTTGATTTTCTTAGTGGCCTTTTGAATAGTTGAGTTTGCTTGTTCTCTCCTATTTATTTGATTTACTTTATATTAGGTGAGTGGTTTTGATTGCCTTCGTGAGTTGGGTTGATTTTGTGTAGTGTTGTTGGTTTTTATCTTAGACCTTGGGTTTATGTTGGACATTTTATTTAGGTTACGGTCGGGTTCTGATAGTTGGCCAAATTATTCCTTTGCTGGAATTATTTTGAGTGATGATGATTATTGTAGTACTTGTGTTTTTGCAGTCTAAACTAGTTATTGAAGCATTAGTGGACCTTCTACCGGATGGTATGTTGGTTTTTGGGTTTGGCTTGCAGGTAGCTATTTTGTTTTAGGATTCTTGCTTTGTTCTTGGATGATGTGGTATATGTGATTTATTTCTTAGTTTCGAGCTCCTATTTTGTATTTGTATTGTTTCTTCTTCGGTTGGCACGAGGGATTATTCCTAATATATGTGGGGCATTTTAGGATTAATTTGTTGAGTTTCGAGGGTTGATTTAGCATTTACTTAGAGCCTTTGATCATTCCAATTTGGTGATAGTGAGGAGTTAGTAATTTTTTTAGTATCAAGTAGTCGAGGTTCTGTGGAGGTATTCCTTTTGCCTTGAAGGCCTTTTGTTTGGCAGAGTGGGTCTTGTACGATAAATGTTATCCTATCTCAGAGTCGGTGAGTTTCTTTTCCCTTTTTTTTGGACTTTTAGGGTTGAAAGTCTTTTTAGTAGTGGATGTTGTAATGAACCTTTCGGTCACTTTCGTGTTTTCACATTTTCTTGCATCTGAGAGCTTTTTGTAGCATCCCTAAGTTATTTATGACTTATCAGGACCAGTAGTACGATTCATGGATTGTTCGTTTCATTGTTATGTACGTTTCCCTATTTCAAAGCCTTAAACTTTGATATCATTGACTCTGGATAACATTCTTTGAAAACAAACTCAAAATTAAATTTCAACAGGTCTATTAGAAATGTGGATTTTTGTTTATACAGACTCTTGATTTGTTTCTGGAAGCCTTTGTTGTGAGTTTATCTTATTTTTTGTATTTTAAAAGCTTTCTAGTTAATTAATGGAGCTTGAGTGGTCATTTTGTGAATGGGGCCTCAGATTGGAAGTCCGACTGCATCATTAGCTCTAAAATGTTTAGTTTGGGTTAGGTGAGGTGTTTGTTTGGGCCTTGGGAGATCCTATCTCATTTATGGTACCCGGTTCGAATTATGTAAATTAGGTTCAGGGTTGACATTAGTCAATATTTCATCGAACTGATCTCTAATCAAAAATTTTTCTGTGCCGTTAAATACATAATGTCGTTTCTATGAAATTTACATAATTGGTTTGTGTTCATCATGTTCTGAACGCATTCTGAACCAACATTCAAAATACTCCATCATTTGAAATCCTAAGGTTAGCTGAAAGCTGCTATCACCTGGTGCATGAATTGTTCATTGTTATCGCAATCCATCCTTCACGATCGCGTAAGTATATTTTGACCTTCACAATCATGGTCAATGCCTTACGATCGCAGTGGTTGTACCCCTTTCATTAACCATCCATTGTTCTTCGTGATCATTGTGCTCTTCAAATGATCATGATGCCTGATCTTGTCTACCCTTCACAATCGTTGTCGACCTCACGCGATGACGGTCCTACCTGGAAGTTTACCATCAGGATCATAGTCGCCATGTCATGATCGCGATTAAGGAAAATCTTCTAGATATAAATAGTTCAGAAACCCAATTTTCAGCTCTTATTCCCCTTTTCCCCCTATCTTCAAGCATTTTAAAACCTCTATTAAAATTTATGGGTATTTTCATGATCGTTTGGGTGACATTAGAAACTTGATTTCTTTGATTTTTCATCAATAATTGGTAAGTTTCTACTTTAATTTATTCAAATTTCACTTAAATTTTGTCAAATCTCTAAAGTTGGTTCTTCGCTTTATTTATCATTTGAATCCTATTTCTTGCTTTTGTTTGGAGTCTCGAGTTTGGGGCCCATAAGCCCATTTTGACCCATATTTGACCCAAGATATTTTCATAGATGTATGGGTATTATTTTAATTATATCGATTTGTAGATTACTATTTTTCTAGTTTTATGATCATTTGAGGTCATGTGCATATTTTTTGTGTGTTAAGGAGTAGTTTGGGCCTCTTTTTTTTTTTTTTAAGCAAATCCACTAGGCATGTTGCCTAGGTTATTTTATAGATAATAAGATA
>JBDJHY010913110.1:0-14760 GCA_039654485.1 Withania somnifera
CCATCGAGTAGGAACATCTAAACATAAAGATTTCTGACAAGTTATCAATTGGGATTCACAACATTCTTTAAACTTTGTAATTCTTTGGGGAGATTGTTTAATGTATTTCACGGCTTGTCTCACTCTCTTAACAGACTTACCAATTTCCTTCAATCCATCTTGCACAATAAGATTGAGGATATGTGCCATACATCTCACATGAAGGTGTTGACCCTCCATTATGTTAGTTCCCTAATTAGTCAACTGTTTAGACGTTTCAGCCACTGTAACATCATTCAAACTTGCATTATCGACTGTAATAGTAAATACATTATTCAAATCCTAATCAAGCAAACACTTTATAATGGAAGCCGCCATATCAACACCCTTATGACTAGTAGCAGGACAAAAATTTATTATTCTTTTATGCAAAGTCTAATTTTTATATATAAAGTGGGTTGTTAGACACATGTAGGTAATTCTTTGTATAAATGTCCAAGTATCTGTCGTAAGACAAATTTTTGGACGTGCTTTTTTGAAATCCTTCTTTAAAAATTTTCTTTGTTCACCATAGAATACATAACAATCTCTTGTCAGGGTTCTATGAGAAGGAATATGAAATTGTGGCATTGTGACTTTCATGAAATTTTAAAAACCTTCCTTCTCAATAAAACTAAACGGAGACTTGTCAACAATTACCATTTGGGTTAAAACTCTCCTACTTTGTGCTTGGTCAAATTTTCAAGTACTAACCACCCCACCCTGTGCTTCCTTTGAAAATGGTACAAAATTTAATAATTTTTGACTATTATCTTGGACAATGATAGGACGTTTAGGACACGTCCTTAACATATGCTTATTTATTGATGAAGTACCATTATTTTTTGTAGCAGTTGATAAAAGTTTATCACAATACTTATATTTTGCTTTAGAATCATCATTTTCATCAGTTATCTTGTCAAAAAAGTCCCAACATTTTGCCCTGGGTTCCATGACTTTTCTTTTCTTTGAAGCTTCAACCCCAAATCCAACATCACTTGAAGATGAAAGTGAACCTGAAATAGCAGTAGTACGAACTTCATTTGAAGCCTCCTCTTCACTGACCTTGGTTCCAATTTCCGCCATCTGTGAAAAGCAATAAAATGCAAAACAATTATATTATATTACCATACTGATAATGTTAAATTTTTTTATTATCAGTGTGTATAATAAGTCCGTCGTATCCTATTTTTAAATTATGGGTGAATAAAGGGGGAAAATGAGGAATATCTTGATTTTCGATCAGGGCACAAGTGGGAAAAGAAAGTGATAAGGAAATGGAAATGGTTCTAACATTAACCCATTATTAAAGGTTTGAATCAAACTGTGTAATATTCTTTTATTTTCTAAACGTATGAATTTTCATATAATTAGTAAAATTGCAGTCACAGATGCAACAAATTTACTGCAGAAAGAAGGAGAAAGATAAGAGTTAAATCCGCAACTAAAAGAGTTTTAATGTTTCATACTTAACAATATAATTTTTACACTATTTTTTATATACATTTATTATTAATCAACGCGATACATGCGTACAAAACACGTATACTTAACTAGTAAAGAAAATGATTCAGCACTAGTCTAGTGTGTTAACCCAAAAATAGTATTTTCAACTTATTTCTAGCTTCGCTTTTCACTAACCAGAGGTATCTGTAAATACACCCATTGTATGTAAACACTGGTCTTTCAATCCAATCATTACAACGGTACTTGTCAATAAAGTAACATGAAAAAACACCACAGGGTTTTGTTACAAAGTTAAGAGGTGCAACATGTGATATGTGGATTAGGGAGTTTGAGCCTTGTTGCAGACAAAAGTCTACTATTTAAGTGTAGAAAGATGCAGAAGTGGGCCCATTACCCACTAGTTTCGAATTGTGCACCCCTTGGCCTTATGGGATTTTTCAATTATCATGCAAAAGAAAAAGAATAAACCCAAAAAGGCAACGATTTAATAACCTAATCCATAAACATATATAATTAAAGAAAAATGAAAGGAAAGTGATAAAATTCAATGGTTCTGCCTTATAACAGGTTATATGATAGGTTTAGTAAAGCTTCCTATGATGCAAGTTTAGAGGTAGCCAAGACTTTGTAACTGAATAATAATAGAGGTTAAGCTTCAAAACAAAGTTTCTAAGTGTCAATAAATCGAAAACAAAAAAAATCAGTTTCAACTATATTCGTTCAAGATAGGGGTGTGCAAAATCAAATTCCACTAATCAATTGAATCGAAACCTCACAACAAGCTTTTGCAAGTGCTAAATGAACCCAACTAAAGTCTTGTAAACAACTTCATTCTCCATCAACCTCCTCAAGGTAAATGAATAGGACCATACTTATTCACTTCCTCTGTTACTAATAAAAAAGGCATAAATATTTTTCGTTATATAGGATCCTATTTGACCCTTTCATCATCCATCACAAGCTCAAAATTGATTTTAGAAGCAACATAACAAACTCTTTTAGGTGAAATTTCACCCCCTCCCCTTCCCAAGTATTTCTTTTAGGTGCATAAATGGGCAAACACAGGTGAAACTGATATTTATCACACAACGAACATAGTTCCATATTTAAAAATTAAAATAGTATAAGTAGGATTTCGTTAGACACATATCAATCAGATAACATGAAAATTAGCAAAAAAAATTTAATGAACAATATAAATTTGTGCTTTCAAATGAAAATTCACTTTAACAAAGGACCAAAGAAGTGTATTGATTTTGAAGATGAAAGGAAAAACCATCACTAAGACACTAACCTCTAGGGTAAAGAGAAATGCTAGGGTGCGGGCGGGGGAGGGTGGAGGGAGCAGCTCACCGGCTGTTGTGTTAGAAACTTGGAATGAGATATAAGAATGAATCTAAGATTGATACCCTAAATCTAATTGCCTTTAGGTGTTGGAATGAATAATGGTTATGATATAATTGATATTAGATATTGTATTAATAGATTGGGTTGGGGTATTATTAGGCCCAAATGCCAAACTATATCTGATTTAGTGCTGCCCAATATATTTAGTAATTAAGTAATGACATTTAAGGCTGGCCCAATATATTTAGGTTTTCGGTTAACTAAATTTTTATATTTTAAAAACCGAAATCGAAATCGAAAATTAAAAATTTTAAATATAAAAATCGAATCCGGTCGAATAACTAAATAACCGAAACTAAAATTTTAAAAAAATTCGATTCGGTTTGTTTTTTCGATTTCAACTAAATTGTGCCCAACACTAATTCTTGTTGCGTTGAAGTGCAACAGGTCATACGACAATATGGTTGAAAGCATAATAGAGAGAGGAAAGTTGAGTTGCCATCGAAGTGACTTGATAATAAGTTATATAATAAACGATTGGGTAAAAGTACATTCAACCTTCATCAAGAATGATAGACAGGTTGGACTGTACATGCTTGATGTCGCTCCTGATGGTTCTCATCCTATTTTGAGAGTGATCTTTGTCAATAGGGTTAAGGATAATGCCTCGACAATAGCGCCCCCTCCACTAGAAGAACTACTAGATGTCCCTCTAATCAGTTTTATTCCACCAGAACATAAAGGCATGGCTGATCATGAAATGAACATCGAAGAAGAGGTTATTGGGACTACTTTAATTATTGAGGGGTCACAAACCAACCACCCATTCTTTAATAAAATCGATTTTTTCCTTAACAAAATCTTTCAAGACAAGAAAAAATTGAAGTTGTTATTGAAGCAAGCTTCTATTAAGAGTCAGTTTAATTATTTTTCGATCAAGACATGTAAAATTTTCTATAAGGTGAAGTGTAAATCTCCCAGTTGTGGGTGGTTATTACGGGCTAAAAATTATGACAGCTTCAGAAGATTTGAAATCTTCGAGGACGTCAGTGAGCACACTTGTGGTGTGGAATATATCACAGACATCCATAAGAATGCCACCATCGATGTCATTACTTCACTTTTCCATAGAGAATTTGTTGACAACAAAGGTACATTCCTAAATGGAAATCCAAAAGATAGTGTTTAGGGAGCTACATTACACTCTAAGTTATTGGAAGTGTTGGTATGCAGGTATCCTCGATAAGAATATGGTTAGAGGGACACCGAGCATGGGTATTCTTACTTGCCTACTTTTTTCTTCATGCTTAATAGATTGGATCTCAGTTTCATAAATACTCTCACCTTCGATAAAGATGAGTATGAGGGTGTATGTTAGTTCAACCACTACTTCATGGCCTTTGGGGCTTCCATCCGAGGATATGCCCTCATGAGAAAGGTCATTTCCATTGATGGGACTCATTTATACAAAAAGTACGAAGGCGTATTACTGACCAATATCGCACAAGACACGGAGACACTCCTCTAGCCAATTGCCTTTTGAATGGTGCAGAAGGAGAATGTTGGTTCTTGGAGATTCTTCTTTGAGAAATTGAAATTGATTGTGCCCAAGAAACCATATTATGCATCATATCTGATAGGCACAAGAGCATAGCTAATGGGTTTTGCCAGTGCCTATATGCATGTGCATCACGGATTCTCTATGAGACATCTTGGTGATAATCTCTAAAAAAAATCATGTTAGAGATAAGCTCTATTTGTACTACAACACAGCAAAAGCATAAAGCTTCGGTGAGTTTAGAGACCACTTCAAGAGTTCAAAGCAACTGCCCTCATGTAACTGTCTTCCTCGAGCATGAACTTGGGTTTGAAAAGTAGAGTAGGAAATACTTTCCAGGCAATATAATCAATTTCATGAACACTAATATTGCAGAGTCCCTTAATTCCATGTTGATGGATAAAAAGGAGTACCCCGTGGCTTTCATATTCAATTCCATCTTAGGAGTTGCTGATAGATTCATAAAGAGGCACGCAGAGATAAAAAGTCAAACAGTTTATTCATGTCCTTTGCCAAAAAAATTCACAAGAGACAACATAGCCGATGACGACACTTTATATGTGAACAACATAAATGGTAGTGTCATAGAATTCACCGTGATTGGAAGCGATACTACCGCCAAAGTCGATCTCAAGAAAGGTCATATTCTTGTCAATATTATGACTTGATGAAAATACTGTGTTGTCATGCGATAGATGCCTTGCAACTAAACTTCATCAATGGATATGGTTCAAACATCGATGAGTACTCGTCGCATATCTACAAAACTCAGTCATACCTCCTTGCATGCTCCGAGACTATTTATGTAATTCATCTGAAGTCAAAGTAAAGTGTTCAACAAGAATATTTGGACATAAAGATGTTGCCCTTGAACTACGAACCCAAACTTAGAAGGAATAGGTTGTGCCGTATTAAGAGCGTCATAGATTCTCCCAAGCCCAAGAAAAGAAACAAGTGTTTCTTGTGCAAGAGACCAGGCAACAAGAGAATAACCTGTAGCTTGAACCAAAATAGCACGCCTTTGTATATTTTGTGTAAACCCACTGCCATTGTATTATAAAAAAATTTCATTTTAATTTTCATAAATTTATAGATTATTTATTATTGATATACAGTTGTACGTTCAATATTATTGTCATCTTCTATAATATATTATGTCCATTGATTTATGATCTATAATATACTGTGATCATAGTCCATTGAAAATCCTAAAATTAGTGTGAACATAGAACGTATAGAAAATGTCAGCCAATTTTAATGGTCTATTTTAATCACTTGGGCTTCCAACCACACATGTCTAGACACGATTGATTGTTTGTTCATATACCTCTATGCCTAATCTATTTAAACCACATATGATCTATTATACACTCAACCTCTACTTTTCTTATTTTTAAAAGTCAAACAATTAGTTTCAGTGTATATGGCAAGAAAGATCTATGTGTTAAAAGGGGAGGGAACCTGGGAGAACAATTCCCATGTAGGAGGTCAAAATCATGACCTCGTCACTATGAGGAACGACATGGATATACTTTTTTGGGGGCTCGCCGAGGACAAGCGTCGCCTCATCCGGGAGCTCCGTTGTATGGCCCTATCTGTTGCGGACCATAGAGAAGGCCCTCTAGGTCAACGTCGATGACCTGGTCATCCCCACCCACCATTTTCGTAGTTAACATTTTTAGTTCATTGCAAAATCTTTTATGGTTGCATCCATGAAAACTTTTTTTTTTTTTTTGCTTTGTTGGTTCCTCTGATGAGGTTTTGTATATCCAAACTATATGCAATGAACTATACATATAAAATTTCATTTTTTCTCTATATTATTTTCGGTTTAAGAAATTTCAATTTCATAGTTGATTATTTTAATGTTCCTTAGTTTCTATTTATATTGTTTTATATATGCAATTTTAATTTTAATTTTATGATTGATTATTTTTATGTTTTTGGTATATTTTACAGATTTGTCTTTATGATTGTATTCAAATTTTACAGATTTAAACGTTAACAGATGTTCTTGGTAATTGATTAAAACCTTTAATCAACCCCAAACGTCGAGCATAGATTATCACGATTAATAGCTCAAACATTATTTATATAAAAAAATCTTGTGATTTGTGGTGATTTTTGCAAACTGATTGGGTCGTTCGATTAAAAATCCTAATAAACCTTAAATTATCCTCGATTAATACACAAATAGACGAGCAGCATAATATACCACCAGATCTATAACTGATCAGTTGAATAATAAATACTAGAATATGTTAATTATTGATAATTGAGTATCTGAATATATAATCAAGGACCACTAATTTAATTTACTTAGTTAATCTTATCCTTTTTAAATTCCTCTAAACTTTCCTTGATGAATGCATAAATAGAAAAATAATATAATATACCACAGGGTCAATAATCGATTACTTAAATAAGACATTCTAGAATATGCCAATAATTGATAATACATATTATATAAGTATTTGCATAAACCCTAGAGCCTATGATGGACCAATTTAATTAAATATACTAGAACAAGTGAATATTCTATGCTCAACCAGTTAAATATATCGTCAAGGACCTCTATGACTAAAAAAATATATAATAAAATAAATAAGGAAAATTAACATCACCCAAGCATGATAAACAAGTTATACACATTGTGTGTGAGTATAAAGCATTTGAAAACATGATTGCAGTGGTTACGAGGAAGCTCAATGGTCTTAGGATAAACAATGATTGAGAACAAGTAATGTTTCTCAAACATTATGTTTGTTGTGATGATGTAGTTTTCTCAACCTTTGCTTCGTCATAACTTTTTTTATAATGAGTCTAGTTGTTTTATACGAACACATAATGTGCATATATTATTTTACAATGTTAATTAAATTCTATTTATTTATTTATTTTTATATTTTTAACTATTTAAGTCCTAGACAATATATTCAAGTGATTGATTATAGAAAATACACATATTCGAGAATATATTTTACAGTAAGTACCGCATATACTGTAACGTTTATGCTATACCCAAATACACCAAGAATGGCCTATGACTTTAAAAATGTAAAATTAAATTATAATAAATAACATTATTTATGCATTGACTGGGACATTTTATTTACATAATATGTGAGTCCGAAATAATTGGTCTCATTATAAAAAAGGTTATGATAATGAGCAAATATTGTGGGAACTATGTCATCACGACAAACTTGATGTTTGAAAAATATTACTTGTTCTCAATTATTGCTTATTTTAAGATCATTGATTTTTATGATAACGACTACAATTATATTTTTAAATGCTTTGTACTCGCATTTGATGTGTATAACTTTTTTATCGTGCTTGGGTGATGTTAAATTCTCCTTATTTATTTTTGTTTATTTTATATTTTTCTAGCCATAGAAGTTCTTGATTATATATTCACCCGGTCGAGCATAAAATATTCACATATTTTAGTATATATAATTAAAGTGGTCCAGGATAGGCTTTCTGGTTTATGCAAATACTTATGTATATGTATATAAATCAATAACAAAAGATTCATATGATCATTTATGTATTAATCACTCAGTCAATGATAGACCAAGTGGTTTAAGGAGATTTCGGTCTAGAAATTGATAAATTGATTTCTTTTTCTTTTAAGTAATTAACATGATAGAATATCCACATGTTCAAATATATATCTAATTTGTTCAGTCGAGTATAGAATATTTGATGTATGAAAAAGTTTGAGTATTTGGGTATACGCTGATGATAGAAATTGAAATGGTCAAGTATATATTAATCACTCAGTCAATTATAAACTTGGTGATTTAATTTATAATGTCAGGGTCTATAATATAATATTTACATTGTTGATGAATATCTATCACAGTCGATGATTGATCTACAACAACAAAAAAATATTACAATGTTGCAACAGTCATTATCTTCTGTGCTCCAACGGTAAAAAACTTCAACCAAACCTCTATAAAAAGATGACGTTACTTTTTAGCATCCTCAATTGTTTCACCTCCTTCATTTCTCTTACATTTTCAATACCTAAAATGTCTCAATCATCTCAAGAATCCAACACCAACAAACAAAGGAGAAACCAATTCGACATTTGAATTTGTTACTGTGGTGAAAATGTTATCTTGAGAATATAAAAAATCGACACCAATTCGGGTTGCAGATTCTACAATTGCGCATCTGAAAAGTGAGTCTTTATTATGTAATATATATATTTTTACATGTTTAATTAATAAGATCCTCTAATTATTTTATCATTTATTTAGGATAATAGCGGGTGATCTTATATTAAATGAATTGAGCGACTGCACCAAGTAAAATCAAATCTTGAAAACATATCATCCAGAATGAGTTAAGGAGGTGGATAACAATATTTCAACGCGCTGTCAAGTTTTAGTTAGTTGAGAGGCTCAGGCAATCTGAAGAAAACAAAGATCTTCTTTTGACATTGTTTAAAGAAGTTGAGGAGACGAGTGATCACTGAAAAATTTTGCTGACGGAAATCGAAATCGAAAGAGATAAGAAAAAAAAAAGCTTGAATGCATCTGTAGGAAAAGAAAATGACCTTAAAATTATTTTTATGGTTTACTATTAGCACTGGATGTTTGGAAAGGTGTATCAGAGATGCAATAGAACTGAATGTATTTATTATTTAATATCAAAAACTACTTTATACTTGTATTATGTGATTCTATATTTTATTAATGGTAGATAATATTAAACATCGACTCAGAGTCAATAATCAATTATGATAGGTGTCATGATAAATGGCGTGGACTTCTATGATTAAAATTATTGGACCTATAAACTTTGAATATAGGTTTATAATTGACAATAATAGTGGTAAAATAAAATTTTAAATCACAATAACAGACTCTAAATAAAATCTCAATTTATAAAGGGTAAATTGTTAAACAACTAAAGCAAACACATAAATTTTAAAAGCTATTATTTAAAACACTTATCACACGTCAACAAATAAGATAAAAATATTATTGTCTTAATAAATTTTCACTAAAAATTATCGATCTTTCGTTATTTTATCACCAAACTTTTTATTAATGTTCTGGTCACTGTTGATCAGAGCAACAATGTCCATCAAAAATACCTTAGCATTCTTCTCTTTGTCTTCATCCTTATTCTCATCTTCTTTCTCTTCTTCCTTTGCTGCATTTTTTTGTTCTTCTTTTTCTTCTTTGTCAATCTTTTTTTCCTCATCTTCTTTCTTCTTTTTTTATTTTCCAACTTCGTTGTTATCTTCTTTCTCCTCTTTCTCAGTTTGGTTGTCTACTTCTTCGAAAGTTGCATCGTTCTGCAGAACTATTGCTTTAAGGAGAGCCTCCCTCATTGATATCAAATTAATTTTTGTCAATTGCTTGGGTTGAATAGAAGCTTTACTGTGGAGTTTCATAAATGAATTTTTAAAAGTGATAATATCATCTTCAAGGGTTAAAGGATCATACGGGCTTCCGACATTCATTTGCCTATTTTTGTATAGTATTATTATAATTATATACGATAAATAATTAAAACAAAACAAAAATCAAAATACTTTACCTTGATCCATTTATTTCTTTTTTATCTCTTACATCCTTTTTAATCTCTGCTGAATGTCATTCAATGAATCCTCAAGTGACGACATGTACCAAGCAATGTCCGCTCATCTGCTCTATTCTTGTTGCTTTTTTCCTTCTTGATCTCACACAGTGAGGTTCACTAGGAATACCACCCAAAGTCTCAACTCCTTGCACATTTAGATTATTTTGGGTTAGGTGAGGATATTGACGTCTCTCAAAATGACCTTTAAGGCATTGATAATTTCTTTCTTGTTCTCTTTCTCATAAAGCTGAATTTTTTTACGTATCTATGATCCATTTCAAGGACAATGGAGATGAAGTAGAGATGCACACACACTAGAAAGAGGGTGCATAGTGTGGTGGCTTTTTCAAATCTTTTTGGCTAATACAAGAGAATAGAAATGGTAATGTAGGAACACAAGCAATTTAGAGTAGTTCGGCCAAACTCTTGCCTACATCCACTACCTAAGTTTTTTTCAGCTTAGGCTTTTCACTATCACAAGATACAATCACTTTCAAGACAAGTGAGAACTTTTACAACTTTTTTATTCTTGGTTCAAGAAAGACCCTTTACACTTAAGTACTATCTTTATATTTTCCAACTCTTCAATGCTCACTATAAATGTTTACAACTCAGAAGAATGTGTAAGAATAGATGTTGCAAAGATTCAATAAAAAAAATGAGGTACAAGAAGTTTGTACTCTTGGTAGATGAGTGTAGAAGGCTTTGATTTTGAGTGAATATTGACACAATGTGTTAGTAGTTGTTCAAAGTTGATTATCTTTCATCTTTGATGTGTATTTATACTTGTCTCAGTAGTTGTAGCCATTGTGAGATCAAATATAGATGTTGGAGCTCAATAAATACAACATTAAATGTTTCTGACAGCCCGTTTGGTCAACCAACTTGCAGTCTTGGTCGACTAAAAATTTGTTTGGTAGACTAAACTCTACTCTTGGTCGACTAGACAATTTCCAGTAACTTTCTGTAGTTCTTTTACTCAACTAACTTAGGCTTTTACTCGACTAATGATTCACCAAATCACTTGATTGAGTCTTTTATTTGATATCCAAGATTTATGATCAAAACTAGCCGTTGGAAGAATTTATGTACTGATTTTCTTCCTCGATTGGTCGACCAACACATCATTTTAGTTGACTAACACTTTTCCAGTAGGTGTACTACTTTTACCTTGGTCGACCAGCACCTGCTCTTTGGTCAACTGATTTTTACCTTGTTGGTTAACCAACTTCTTTGTTTGGTCAACTAACACAAGCCTTCTAGTTAACAAATACACCAAGTTGAGTCATCAAAATGCCTTACATGAGTCCTTGAGGTTCCTAATTGGTTGTACAATTTAGGATACCTTTCTTGAACTCATTTTTGCATTTTTAACGGCTTCATTAACATTAAATCTTTGTCTTAATGGTTTAGTCATCAATCAAAACATAAAGGAACAATTTGTGAACCACCCTTGGTCCAATAAATGAGTGTCCGGTGGGACCATTCTATACTAATAAGGGCACACCGGGCATAACAAGGTCATAGTTTTGGCATAGCAATCCAAGACCGCACGGTAGATGGACAACTAGTCCATGCCCAAAATCAAATAAAAGTCTAACATATCCGGCTCAATAAAACCAACCACGGAGTCACGACCCTGAATGATCACCATGCACTACCCATATACCCTATCCATCGTTAGGTTTGCATCCACTGGGGTGGATACACTCAAAGGTACAGGAAACTGCTCACTATCAACACCAACTATGAATAAAAGTATATATATATGTATGACAAAGTAGAACCCAGATCAAATAGAGTCAATGTTGAATGCCCAAGAATAGAAAATGCACAGGTAAAAACTGCATCATAGACCTCACCCTCGGCCTTTTCAAGAATGGTATAGAGCTAGCACTTACCCCCACCCTATTGTGCATTTCCACCCCTGCCTCTGGCCCCTCGACCTCCTCCCCTACCCCCTTGCACTATTGAGGCTCACCCCTAATCGGTGGCACTACCTGTATGGGCTGAGAAGGCACGACTATTGTTTGAGTTTCCCTGTGATGAGGGAAATCCCTAACAAATTATCCTTACTCCCTGCACTCAAATCAAGCCCCCTCAAAACAATCTCTGGGGAATTTGGGGTCGTCTCAAGCATAATTCTCGTACAAACTGTCTCCAGCCCTAGTCTTACTTTATGAACCTGACCCCATGCCCCAAGCAGGCTGACTGCTCGACCCGCTAGTAGAAGCCTAAAAGGAGGCTTGATACTGCTAGCTAGATTAGTTCCACCAGCTAAAATCATGACCCTCTATCTTGGATACTGAAAACTTGCCTTGGTCATCCTATCTCTTCTCGTTCCCCCTTGGTCTTGGCGAGTCAAAATCTCTATACGACGGGTGTGGTGAAAAACATAAAAAATGACTTTTGTAGCACTAGAAGTAACTTAAAATGGCCCTACAAATCAGGCCTTAGTCCATAAGAAAACCGGCAGCTCTGCTCTTCCTCAGTAGATATCATGTCTTCAACGTGCCTGGATTAGTCAATGAACCGTTCCTCTACTCTGACACCTTCATAGAACCTTTCCTCAACCCCTTAAAATATGCTCGCGATGCCTCACAGATGCTCCTGGGAACATACTAAGATAGAAATGTCTCTCTAAACTATCCCCAAGTGGGTGAAGTGGACCCGATAGTCTATGATCCTGAAACACTCACCACCACCGACTAGAGTCACCCTTAAGTAAGTAGGAGGTGAAGTATACCACATGTGAGTCTAGAAGCTCTAAAGTGTATAGACGCTCCTCACAGACAATGATAAACTCATGGGATCCTTCGCAGGTGCTCTCGACAATCTGGAAAGGGTGATCCTTCGAAAGTGATCCAGCATCTTTTGCACCTTAAAGGTGGACCTGACAGAGGTGGTATTGGTGTAGAAGTAAGGGCAACAACCTAAAATGGTGAAACTAGTGGTACTGCTGGTGGGGGTGCTGGAGCTGCAAAGGATGGGGGAAGCGGAGCACCCTATGCCTCTCCCTTGGGGGAAGTTTACAGCTGGTCTGTTGGGGTGCTGTCGAGCAACTGAAGCATCTGCCACCGTAGATCCCCGAACGTGGCAGGCGGTGATTATACTGGTTGTGGTGATGGCGCAGGAGATGCCTGCTGCTGTAAACTATCTGAGGCAATAGGATCTAGCAAGGCTTTCTCCCCTTCCCCCTTTTGACTAACTACAGGAGGTTCCCGATCAATGGAGGACCCTATGGTATGGACGATCTGCGAAATAATGAAGCCAAGGTAAGTTACAAAAGAAGTACTAGTAACAATGCATGATAGGATTCGAAATAGGAAAGTTTTCCTAAGGTACCCCATAGCATCCTGAAGATCGGATGCGGACGTTTATGCATAGATCCGCAGGACTTTACTAGGTACTTGCTCCAATGCCAGTGAGACCGGTGAACCTAGGCTCTGATACCTCTCTGTCACGACACAAAATTTTAGGTCATAATGGCGTCTATAACCCTCGAGTAGACAAGCCTAACCTTATAGCCCGGAGCCACACAAAATGGGCTATAGATACTCAAATCAAGCCGACAACAGTAAGTATAGGAAGAAACATAAGTAAAGGTGGAAGCAGAAGAAACTGATACACAACCCATATCCCAAAAACCTAGTATCAATGACAAATGGAGTTACTATACAGAGTATCCAAAAGAAAATATATACAGGAAAATCGTACAAAAGTAAAAACTACACAGGGCTTACTGAAAACAAAATAAAGCAGGTTATCATCTAGGAAATCATGATTAGCTCGGACAATAAAGCTCACTGTAATCTCCACAAACCATTGTGCCTACCTCGCACAATCACAGCATCACCGATGACCCCCTAATGGTATCTGCACCACGAGAAAAGGCACAAAAGTTCAACATAAGTACCAAACAAGGTACCTAGTGGCATCATAGGTCGACCGAGATAAACCTAATATACAAGTAAATAAGGGGAGGAAGTAAAATAGGCCAATAATAATATAAAGTGATAAACTAGTAGGTTGTCCAAAAAAGCAACAGTAACGAGCATACTAAACTATCATCAAGGCATAAACATGGTTCCACAAGAAAACTAGAGCACAATGGACATGTACAACCATGTAATAACATTCATACTCAACCCTACAAATAAGAGGATCGCACCTCACACTCAAGTGCAAGGATCTCATCTCAATTAGAATCGAACTTAGGGTTTGTGCCTCGGAGGACCTCACCTCTTAACCAAAATACAAGGTATAAGCTCTCGCAGTGTCAGTCAATCCTCCCCAAGGCTGATGATATATCCCTTCCCAACCTTGGGTCTGCCGATAGAATCAAACAGTATCAATCGGAGTCTAAGATCAGCCAAAGTCCTCCAAATAAAATTGAACTCACAACTCTCGTCGTGTAATAATTCAAACCAGTCAACAATGTCCATGGTCAACCCGTGGTAAGGCCATATTAGGGACACATGGCCCATCATCCTCTCTACCCCAACACGAGCTCCTAAACAACCAGTAAACTAGCCACAAACCAGCTAAGGGATACAAACCAACCTAAAGTACCTAACCCACTCGGCTATCCATAACAATAAGTACAATACAAATAACCCAGTCTAAGAAAGGGAGTACACCTAGCCTACCTGGGCACCGATAAAGATCCTCAAATACGTGTATTATAGACCCAAAGCTCCGAATGTAGCTGAAAATCCCCAAATAATCAAAATATGATTCTAGGGATCAAAATATAAAGTTTA
>JBDJHY010913325.1:0-14757 GCA_039654485.1 Withania somnifera
ACACAAAAAAAAAAAAAAAAAAAAAAAAAAGAACTTAAAAAAAAATACTATCCTGAATTAATGGAAAATTCTTGATCCTGAATGATTCTATTACATTGGTTAATTCTTCCACTGAATTTGGTTTCTGCAATGTCTTCCCGAACTTCTTTGATGGCATACATTGGAAAAACTACAAAAACTTGAGTAAACAAATTGCTCTTAGCCCATCAGCCACCATCCCGAAAGCTATGCTGCACCTTGCTCCTCCTAGTTTCCTTATCAGCCACCTGATTAATAAATAACAACATTATAGTGAAGGTTACCATTGTTTAACATTCTAATGACCTCTTTTGAATCAGTGTTGACTTGGATGGGGCATATGTCGTTCGTTAAAGCCATAGGTAAGTCTTCCTTAATAACTAGAATCTCTATTCATAGAATTGTGGAATATTTGATGAAACCTAAGATAGAGTCACCCCTATTGTTTCTAATCATTTCATCTATGCCTCCTTTCCGACGGATTGCCTAAGCTGGAGCCATCAATGTTGAGCTTGTAATGATTTGGGGGGTGGGGGTGTGGTTCCTATTTTACCTCAATAGTGGTAAAAACTGCAGTGTTCTTGCAACCTTTCAGGTGGAAGAATTGTGTTGCTTGAATGAGGGGTTGGTAGAGGTGTTGTTGAATTGGTTCCATATGGTCCAGAGGTAAAAGAGATGATGGTCTGCCAAGGAATGAATTTATCAAAGAGGGTACCTTTAGAGTTCTCCGGCTATCAGCCCAATTATATAGTGAGAGGTTATTTCTGTTGATAGTTAAGATTGGCAGTCGAGTTTTTAAACATGTTATTCCTGAGGTCATTGGTGATGTTGCACCCAAAGAAGATGTGGTCAAGGTCTTCTTTCTGATGATTGAAAGCTTTACAGGACTGGTCAATGTTTAGTCTCATACCAGCAAGGGTAGAGTTTGTAGGGAGTCTATTATGCTCCAAAAGAAGTGTTTCATCTTGTTGGGGACATCAAGTTTCCAAATTCAGTTGAAAATCCTGTCATGGGTGGCACATAGTTGTTTTTTCCCACAATAATGTTATATATAAGCATCTTTGCTGTAAAAATTTTCATCTCCATTTCTTATCCAGATGAGGGTGTCTTCCTTTATTCTTGGGTTGGGGAAGAAGGAGGCCCTGATGCTTTACATGACATTGATGAGGATGTTAAACTCATACATTGAGGCCCCAGTTATTGTTTACCCAGAAGTCAGATAATTTACCTCAATGGTGATGCCCTGGATGTAGTGCTGTGCATGAATCTAATTAAGTTGAATTTGATCATATCATCGAACTAAAATTATAAATTTAAATTTATTTAAATTGTAATCCAAATTTAATTTATTCTAGGTCCAATTTAATTTATTTTCTATTATTTTAATTTGATTTTATGAATCGAATTATTCGAATTTGAATACTCATCAAGCAAATATTTTCATTTTAATAATAAGAGCAAACATAACAAAAATAAAATAAAATAGCGAACTCGTAAAATTAAACCGTAATTAACTAAAAATAACTTTGCAAGTCTCAACTGACACTAAAATCTAACCACAATTAGTAATAAGTAACTATAGTAGCAACCGCAAAAATAATTATAATAAGATTCCACAATCATGGAAGCTTTATAAAGTTGGTAGGATTTATTTGACCACAAATAAATGTATTAAAGTTTTTTTTTTTCAACCAATCTGTTAGAGCGTCTCCTAACAGGATATTTTATATATAAATAATTATGTTAGAAAAAAAAAAATACTACTCTAGTGGGAGTATTTGAGCTACGTTTCCAATCTAGAAGTAATTCCTAAAATGTTTTTCTATACGGTTTTCTACAAACACTGAAGGAACTACAAACATTGTAAGACAATCAAAAGAAATTCTGACCAATTCCTTGTTGAGGAGATCCACTGCTTGTTTGTTCCCATTAGCTATGCCTTACACAATCAAATGTTGTAATACTATGTATTAAATACACATACCAAGGAACTAGATCTAATTTTGGTCATTACTTGGTCAATTATCTGTAATAATCTGTTCTATTCGATTAGCTAATTTAATCATATCAGAATTAAGAGACATATTCATTGAACTAGAGAGTGCAATTAAAAATAATAATGTTCAGATCAGAGGGGCAAACGTTGTAATATAATGGAAGGATGTAACTGTTTTTTCTTTATGGTTTTAAGTCAAATAAAGGATAAATTATTAAATCTATTAACTTGAAAATGACATTTAAAAAAAGAATTATATATAGTATAGGTAGCCAATGTAGACTAACTTTAGTTAACTAGTTAAATTAACTAAGTTTAACTTTTTAATATGTAAAGTGAAACTTGACTTTGTTAGACTTAAATTTGTGACATTATGCTTTGAAGATGTGAATTATCTTAACAAGAATTGCTCAATTTTACTTAAATATCACAAAAGGTCACTAAATTAATTTTGTATAACAAAAACAATATATTGAATCTTGCATAAGTATACGAGGAAATCTCTAAATAATTATTTTGATAAAAATTATTCAACTTTACCGAACTGTCAAATAAAGTATCTCTTTTGTTTATTCTTAAATAACTTCCTTTGATATGTATAAAAGATAAGAGTGACTTTTTGGTGATAAACATAATTTAATGACTCTCATAATGCTTTAACAAAACTAAATGATTTCATTGTTACCGAATATAATTTAATGATTTTAGCGATATTAAAACTCAACAGTTGTTTATGAAATTAACCCAACTATTTGATTATCAAAATCAAAGATACTCTTTGTTCCTTCGTTAATGTCTTCCTGAAATCATTCAATCAATTGCCTCCAAGTTTGGTAATATCAGGAAGTTGCACATGTTTTTCCTTTTTGTCATTCATTTATTCATTTCCACCTTATAACATTTTATGATTAAATACCTGTAACTTCCAGTAACCATTCAACAGTTAGTGATTTTTATGTCATTTTTCCTGTTATATCCTTTCTTCTTGCTTCAGCATGGTATTTATCTGAAAGGATGGATGGCGTGATTCGCAAGGTGATTGAATGGGTCTTAAGGATTTTTTTCATCTTGAAAGTTGAAAAGTTGAAAGTTGAGTTAAGTCAACATTTGAGGGAGATGAGCTTGGAATGGAATAAGACAAATTTGTTAGGTTCGAAAGATGATTTTTGAGTTAGTTGGACAGTTGGTTCAGGTCCCGAGGCATTCGGATGTGATTCGGGTTATTGGTTGGATTTTCTTTTTAATTTAAACTTACGAGTTTACTTTGGTCAACATTTGACCAAAATAACCATGGATCGGTGTTTTGATAGTTCCAGCAAGTACAAAATGTGATATTTAGTCTAGTTACATGTTTGATTTATTTTCATGGGGTTTTGAACGAATACCAAGAGTCTATTAGGAGATTTGAGAGTTTTGACTTTTACTATTTTTTTCTGAATCAGTTCAGGTCCATTTCTTCTTCGCGTTCATGACGGGGCCCTCGCTATCATGAAGGCGATAAATCTACATCGTAATCGCCAGACACGAGTCTCGATCATGAAGAGGGTTCATCAAGTTAGTTTCAGTGTCAGACGATCAATCTTTACATTCACAAAGAGGATTCTCACGATCGTGGAGGGTTCAGGTTAGGTTGGTCGCGATAGTGAAGTTGGATCTTGCAAATGCGATTTTGATTTGAATTTCCTATTTCGAATAGACTTCATAACTCGATCTTAGGGCTTTGGATCATATTCTTGGAGGATTCAAAAAAAGGATTTTCAAGTTTTTTTGTTGAGTATGATTCTAAATCATTGTTTACGCATTTTCAACTATTGTATTGATGATTTCACATTTAAATCAATGTTTTTAATTGGAGAAAATGAAGATTTTGGGCCTAAAGCTAAGAAATTGAATTTTGAGGTTTTGCTGGTTAAGTTGAGCTTCCTTTTTAATGAAATTTTAGATTAAGTTTCTGACTTTATGGGTAATATGATTGACTTTTAGATTGACTTTTTGGGCTTGATATAAAAGTATAGTAATATGTGTATCTATGAGCTTATATAGTTACCTATACTATGTATTTGACCAGATTGAAACTATTTTGAGGATTTGAGGAAGGACAAAGCTATAATTTGACTATTCGGGCATCGATTAAGACAAGTTGAGTCTTTTTTGACTCTTTTTTGAAGTGTTAGTATATCGATTGTCTGTGTAAGTGAGTAATGGTAATGGGAGTCCCGTATAAATGAGATCACAAGCCTTTATGTGGGTACCATAGAAAGTAACCTCTAAGGATTAGGTACTACTATAATTTGTGGCTACATTAGTACTTCAGGACACTCAGGTTCGTGTACTTGGCTTTCTTGAGGGTATCACTTTGACTAATGGCTTACCAAGTAATCCGTGTGGTTCTTAGAGTAGGACACGAGGATACACCCCTACTCAACATTTGATCCTGGTCTTTCAAGGTCTAACAGTCCAATAACAACTTGTAGATTTGGAGTTATACCCTTTCTAGGTGTTGGTGTACTCATACTGGCCAAAACTATTATGTCTGATGTAAAGCAGAAGAGGTTTGAGAACTTTAGGAAGATGGATACCACCTTATTGGATAGAGAGAAGATGAATTTGAGTTTCTAGGGAGTTTCCATAAGAGGTTACAGAATGTGGCATCAGTGAAGTTCCACGGGATTGATTACATTGATTTTTCAAATGTGTGGCCCAGACAAACAATAGTGACAGCCTTTTGTTAATACCAGAATAGTAAGGTATCCTTCTATGAATTGGGAGCAATTTGCTCAGGCCTCCTTAAAGAGATTTGGTCCTCAAAAAATGTGTGATGAGAGCAGGAACCAATTTGCACACTTTACTCAGAATGTTATTTTAGTGACTGACTATGAGATTAGATTCAATACCTTGTCTTGCTATACTTTTGTGACCTTTCCAACGAGACTAAGAGGATTATTCAGTTTGTGAGGGGTTTGACTTATCATATTTCTAAAATATTTCACTAGGAAGTATATTATCTTCTTTCCATAGGGTGGTCAAGTCATCCAAAGAGTTTGATCTTATACGTCGTGAAGAGTATCCGAGGGACAAAAGATTCCACGCTTCTGGTACTTTTAGAGGAGCGTCATATAAAGGTAGGGGATTACTCTAGAGGAGTTTCCATCTTACTTTGATAAACCATTTCATATTTCTATTCAAGCTCGAAGTAGGTACTTTCAGACGAGATGCATATAGTTCGTGTCAGATTTTTGATGTATATTTTGATAGGCCTTCAGGTTGTTGTAGTTATTTAGGTTATTTGAGTCCTTTATAGTAGATGAAGTCCTAGGTATTACTTTACTTGTGGTAATCTCGGATATCACAAGAGGGACTACCCATATTTTAGATAGAACGGTCTATAATGAATTTCTCAGTATCCAGTTAGATAAGTGGCATCACCAGTAAGGGGATCATGGTGATTCTCAGATAGGTATATATATATCACAATCTAGGAGAGGTGGGGGTAGAGGAATTACTCAAGTAGAGAGTGACTGTTCTCATTGCTAATGTTTTTGGTAAATTAGAGGAATATTATTCTTCAATGTAGTTATCACAGGTATTGTGTCATGTGCCATGAATTTATGGAACTTTTAATGCTTAAAATAAGCAATTTTTGTTCGTTATTAAGTATATCTATATAGATATGATGTGTGTTTGTATATTATTATAGAAAAGTTGTGTTGGATCATCTTGAGGGAGCACGAGACATCCCATGACTTGTGAAGACATTGTACATTTGTATAATTAGTTGCGGGAGTTGAAATAATAAACTAGCAATTTGAAAGTATTATGTGTCATAAAATCTTCCATGGCTTGTGATCCTAATGTCCTTCCATGGCTTGTGATCCTAATGTCCGAGTCATACTCTCTAGTTATGGAGGAGATAACTAAAGGATGAAAAATCAATAAGTAGGAGGATGAGTTGAACCTTGCGTCATAAATGAAGACCATGAGTCGTTTCATGACTCGTGGGAAGCTAGAAGAAATCTAAGAAACTCTGTTGTACAAGTCTTGAGAAGATATCCACTGAGTCATTACTCCTTTGTACGACTCGTGGGACTAATGTTGGCCCTGCAATCCTAGTTTGTGTAGGATAGGATTACTTATGTCTATAAATACATTATGCAGGGTTTTGTTTTACAAGTTACACACTTTGGGTTTTATCTTTTGATACTTCAAGGTTGATAAATGTTACTTCTAAAATTAATTTCATACTTTGATTCGTTCTTCTTCCATTGTACATCTAAGTTACTAGTCAATCATTGTTATTATTTTTATGACGAATTCTTCATAAATTCTTGATATGATCACCAAAAATATGAGTAGCTAAACACCACAATCAGGGGTGTGGGAACCATGACAAATTAACAAAGCAGGTTAAATACTTAGTAATTCTAAAATGGTGTGCATGCATGTATTGTTATTTTTCTTCGCTTTAATTTATTTATAACGGTGGCCAATTTTTAGAACTCGCCTGAATTCTATTCTTGCTCAAGAGAGAGGTAAAGATTAGAAAACGAAAATAATAACAACGATTTAAAATTATCAACCTTCATATAATAACTTAACCCTTAACAGGGAAAGTTAATCTGGGATCAACGATAAGGATTAGTAAGCAAAACACTCAAAAATCGAGAGAAGAAGAGTGGCACTTAATTAGGGTTGATATACATTTAGGTGAACCTATCTTGTTAGATTTTCATGCTATACATCAAAATAGTTTGCTAGTATGAAAGACCTAAGTAGTTATGAAGTCGTGGAAATATAATACTCATGTTTTACACTTATTGATTATAATAAAAATATTCTAAATTTGGATACTTGTCTGATATACAAAAAATTTAAACTTTTTTACTTTAATGCAAATTTCTCATAGAGATATTGACTACCAGTTGACTTAAATCATTTGTAGACTTATTTTTATCATGCTTCTTATGGGATTCGACCCTAACCTAGTTGGGTTCTATATTTGAACAGTAAATGCTTTATACTTCTTTATTGAGTTGTAAGTCTAGGCAAATCAAATTTTGGCATCGTTTCCAAAGAATATAACTAAGTAAGAGTATATTAGGGTTTATTTTAGTTTGTAGTTGTATTTCTAATTTCACCTTTTTTGTTTATTTTAAGGTGTAATGGAAAACGGTATGGGTCAGTTTAACTTTGGTGTAAACCTATTGACCAGCTCGACCAACAGTGGAGTGAAAGGAATGCTACTCAAATAGCTGTAGAAAAATAGGAGGCTACAACTCTGGGTAAAGCCCAACTTCAGGCTGAAGCTACAATTATTGCTATTTCTACCACCACCACTATTGGTGACAATAGACAACCACCAGTCACACTTAGAGAAAGTCAATGACCCTAGAGTCCTATGCATCCACTAGTATGAAACAACACAAGAGGCACAATTTGATATAGTTGTATTTATTGGTCCTATAGTGGTGTTGCTTCTTGATGGAATGCTAAGTTTGATGTGAATAGTACTAATGCAGTTTGAAAGTCAGTGGTTTATTTGCTGGCTTGCCGAGTGAAGATCTAAATTGGTTTCTCCTGAATTTCACCCGATTCTGCTCAACCTACAAATTACTAAGGGAATCTCAAAAAGCCATTAGACTCAGATTATTTCCTTTCTTATTGATAGGGAGGATAATACATGGTTGAATAAGTTACCTAAAAAATACCCTCATATGGGATGAGCTGGTTGAAGTTTTTTTTTTCTAAAGGTTCTTCCCATCATCCAGATTGATGCAACTGAAGGATAAGATTATGAATTTAAGAAAAATCTAAATAAACCCTTAATGAAGCATGAATTAGATTTAAGAAGAAATTGAATCAATTCCCCAACCATGGTTTGGAAAATATAATATTATTGAAAATTTTCTATAGGTCTTTGAACTAATGAACAAGTTGGTGGGCATATAATCTTGTAGGAGGATCTATGAAGAAAACTAAGTATGTTTTTCTAGTTTGTTTCTTAATGAGATGACAAATACCAACAAATCTTATCATATGAGAGAAGTGGAAGTGGCGCCTGGCCACTACCACTATGATATATCTACTGAGTAGTGTAGAAGAGAATAAGAGCGTGCTCAGGATATAACCCACTTGAAGAATAAACTTATTTTCTCACCAAGCATATGATATGGATTACTTCTCAGACTTTGAATGTTATGGCTTTAAAGGAGAAAGGTTCTCAACTTGAGGTGTATTTCACTAATTTTAAGGAAGAGAAGAAAATTTTCAACCAGTTGGTGGTTACACGGCAAGGGTAACCATGGTCAAAACTATTACAAGGAAAGAGACAACTATATGAAGGATGATTAATGCAAATATGATTATCGAAAAAATATTTATCGTAAGAACCATGGAATGTATGTACCCCCAATAGTTAGGGATCATTCTTCAGGTGAATCTTGTCGAATGAAAGAGATGCTTGAAAAGGTATTGAAGAAGGTAGAATCTTCTAATAAAGACATCGAAGAGATGGGGTGATATATTAAATATGATACATGTTTTTTATTCTTATACTACTGCCATAAATATAGGGAGACTTAAACAAGACAACTTTAGTTGCTATGAATTAGAGGCACAAGGGTTACTTACCTAGTGATTTGTTTCTAATCCAAAGAATGATAGTTACTACATGGATATTACTTCTAGGAGTGGAAAGGCGACAACTGGTCCTACTTGACCAATTGATTTTACAGATGATGAAGTGGTTATTGTTGATGATGCTAAGCAAAAAGAGTAGACTAAGCAGAGGGGAAGATTATAGTTGAGAAGAGAAAGAATAATGATAAGAAGTCTCTTTTTGATGTTAAGGAGATTGCTTATGCTACGGGGAAGGCAAAAGAGACCCCAAGGTCTGTAACACTTATTCCTAGGCCTTTACTACCCTTCTTCCGTTACTTGAAGAAGAAGGTGGAAGACGATAAATTTTACAAATTTATGTCCATGCTGAAGCAGTTATTTGTGAATATCCCATTGTTGGAGGAATCAGGATATATCAAGTTCATGAAAGAGTTGGTCACCAAGAAGAGAACAGTTAGTTTTGAGCCGGCAAATAATTTGCACCATGATGGTGTGACAACATCATGTTCTTTGGTCCAAAAGAAGGAGAATCCAGGTTCTTTCATTGTACTTTTCACCATTTGGGTGTTCATATTTTCTAAGGCTTGTAAGTTTAATCTCATCCACTTGCTTTATTTTTATAGTTGGGCATGAGAGCCCCCAAACCCATGACTTTATGGTTATTGATGGTAGATTGCACTATGAATAAGAATGGATACATATTATATAATGTTTTCGTAAAGGTTGAAACCTTTATATTTCTAGATAACTTCTTGATCCTTGATTGCGAGGTTGATTTTGAGGTATAAATTATTTTAGGATGACCTTCTGGCCACTGGGAGAGAATTTGTTAATATAGGGAGTGAAGTTCTTAAGTTTAGATTTAATAATAAAAAAGTGGTTTTTAATACGTGTAGATCAATAAAGCAGCCCAGAGATATGAGTGTCGTGTCGGTAATCAACACTACTGATGAGCTCAATATTGTTCATGTTGAAGAAAGATTTGGTATAGAGACATTGGTTATTGTCATTAAGAATTTTGATATTGATGACATTGACGATTGTGATAAGACAGTTAATGCAATGTATGATATGGGATCATACACTTATGCTCCTAAGAAGTTTGATCTTGACTTGAAGAATAAAGACACCTCACCAACCAAGCTATCCGTCTAAGAACAACTAGTTTTAGAGATGAAAGCTCTTCCCTCACATCTGAGATATGCTTTTTTGGGAGCTAATAATACATTTTTGGTTATCGTTGTAGATGAATACTTGAGCCATTAGAAGAGGATCTCATATCATCCTTGAAGAGGTTTAAAAAGGTTGTTGGATGGAGTATTATAGACATCATTAGGATTCTTCCTGGCATTTGTACACATAAAATCCAATTGGAACCAGACAATATCCCTAGCATCGATAGAAGATTTAATCCACCTATGCAAGAGGTGTTGAAAAAGTTATTATTAAGTGGCTTAATACTCGTGTGGTTGCCCTATTAATTGCATATTTTTAAGACCTATTCAATGTATGCCAAAGATGAGTGTAATAATTATGGTTCCTAATTAAAAGAATGAATAATCTCTACCATTCATTGGGTCAAGAATATGTATGGATTTTAAAAAGTTCAACATATGGATTCACAAAGATGACTTTTATTTACCATTAATATATTTGATGCATTTACTATTCATGGATTAGATGCTAGAAAGATTAACATGAAGATGATGGTACTATTTCTTAGATGGATACTCTGGTTATAATTAGATTTTGATAGCTCCTATTTGAACAAAGTATTGGAGTATTCTGAATAGAACAACCTAGTTCTTAACCTAAAAAAGTGGCATTTCATGGTAAAAGAGGGTATAGTTCAACCATAAGATTTCCACAAGAGGTATTCAGGTTTATTGTGTCAGGTTGAGGTTATTGTAAAGTTGCTGTCACTTGTGTTTGTGAAGGGCATTCAAAATTTTCTTGGTCTGCAGGGTTCTACCGCAGATTCATCAAGTTCTTATAAAATATTGCACACCTCATGTGGAAGATACTTAGAAGGAGGTCAAATTTGTTTTTTACAAGGCATGCTTGAAAGTATTTAGGTTTCTGAAAGAGAAGTTGGTTTTGACACCTAGTATTCCTAGGCCAGAAGCATGATAAGATATTTCATCCTATTTATTATGCAAGTAAAGTACTTAATCCAACTTAGAAAAATTGTACAGTTACAAAGTACGAGTTGCTAGCGTTTGTGTTTGCCTTTGAAAGATTTAGATCATACTTGCTTAGCATGAAGGTTATTATTTAAAAAATCATTCTACTTTAAGGTATCTAAGATGAAGTAGGACACAAATCCAATGTTCATTCTATGGATCCTTCTCCTACAAAAATTTAATTTTGAGGTGATTGATTGTAAATGAGCCGATAATCAAGTGGTTGATGATTTGTCAATGTAGGAGAATTCAGAAAAGAAAAAAAAGTGAGCTTGTTAATTAATCCACTTTCCTTAATAAGTGGTTACTAGGTTCTTCTCATGATTTGATACAATAGTTTGTGAATTTTGCAAACTTCATTTCCACTGACATATTTCTTGATGATCTAAAATTTCAAGGAATTTCTTACATGATGTAAGAAAGTTTTACTAGGATGAGCCCTATATATATTCCAAGTATATACAGATAATATGATGCAAAGATGCATTTCTGAGGTTGAGATAAGAGTATTTTGGAGGCTTAGACACTCATCATTTGTTGGGGGTCACCATAGTGGCATTTGTATAGCCTATTGACCCACTATCTATTAGTATGCACACAAAAATATTTTATGAGGTAGTGTGATAGGTGTCAATTCCATGGTGGAATTTCAAGGAATCATGAGTTGCCCCTCACTCAAATTTTTAAAATAAAGTTGTTTGATGTTTGGAGGATTAAATTCATAGGGCTATTTATTTGTTCACATGGGATGAATATTTACTTGTTGCTTTGGATTATGTTTCTAAATAGATGGAGGTTGTGGTGCTTCTAAAAAATAAAGGAAAGAGTATTGCAATGTTATTTAAAAGAAATATCTTCTCTCGATTTGATACCTCGAGGGTCATTATTAGAGATAGTAGGTCTGCTAGCGAAAAATGGTGTTAAGCATAAGGTGGAAACCTCTTATCATCCTCAAAGAACGGGTAAGTTAAAGTGTCTAATTGTGAAATTAACATCATTATTGTAAAGACTATCAATGCTAATAGGAAAAACTAGTTAAGACGTCTAGATAATGATTTTTAGGCCTACTACAATGCATATAAGACCCCTAATGGTATGTCACTATATGATCTTGTGTATGGAAAATCTTTTCATCTGCCTATTGAACTTGATCACAAGGAGTTATGGGCTTTGAAGAAGCTAAATCTAGATTAGATTGAGGCATCTAACTTGAGTCTTAATCTATTAAATAAGTTCCACGAGTTTTGCCTAGGAGCTTGTGAGAGTGCTGCATTGTACAGGGAGAAGATGAAATTGTACTATGACCATAAAATTAAAAAGAGAGAGTTTAGATTTGGTTACTTGGTTTTGTTTTCTTAATTCGATACTTTGTGTATTTCCTAGAAAATTGAAGTCCAAATGGTATGGGACATTCACTGTGGTACAAGTGTTTCTATATGGTGTTATTGAGCTACAAGGGCATAATGACATCAGAGTGAAATATAAAAGGTTAGCGTCTAAAGAAATACTTGGGAGATTTGGAAGAGATGAAGGTGGTATAGGAACTCACTCTTGATGAATTCAGAGTAATTATGGGAGTTTTATCAAGCTATGACATTAAATCAGACACTACATTGGAGGCACCAAAGATTTGTACTTGTAAAGAGTAGTTTTCCATTATAGCATTATTGTTTAGTAAGAGTTTGCACGGATGGTTAAAACTAGAATAAAAAAGAAACAAAAAAGAAACAAGAGGAAACCATGAGTGCACAGTATGAGTCATACAATGCATTTCATGACTCGTGGCTCCTATCATGACATCCTGACAAAAGGCGAACAAGTAAATAGTCAACTTATTTTTGGTCTTACAATTTGTGGAATCAAACTCATGACTCATGGTCCTTATTGTGGGGTTTAACCCCAAGACTACAAAGGTGGATCAACTACCACTATTTGATTATACAACTTGGGGTATCTTAGTATGAGTCATAGGGTCGAATCATTGAGGGTCCAATTTAAGGTAGGATGCCAGCATGCTCCATGAGCAATTTCATGAGTCATGGTACCATTTAACAAGTCATGGTACCATTTAACAAGTCATGGTAAACAAGTCTAGAGCCCAGATAAGTTCTTTGCACTATCTACCCATAAGCCCTTTGCACGACTCATGGTATAATCCCTTGACTTGTATGCCAGGTCATGGTCCTTAAGTCGGTCAAAAATTAAAATTATTTTTTTATCTACCTAACTTGTATCTTTTTCCCTTTTACTTGGTGCATAAAACAAATATGTATTCACCCATTTATATCAGAAAAACAAAAAAAAAATAAGAAAATTTTAAAATATTCCATCTATTATACATTATTAATGACTTCCCCCTTCAATTTCACACCTATAATTTGTCCAAAAGATTCCATCACCCTTCTCACACTACTTTAAATTACCCCATCATTGTGTCTTTTGTGATAAAAAATCTCCACCTTCGTTTGTTGTGCAATGGGTCACCATCTCCACGACACCTTCATCCCCATTGAAAACCATAAATTATTACTAAATAATGTAGTTTGAACTTTAGCTTACTTGGGTGATGATGAATGATTCATAGGTTAGAGTTGTGGGTAACGTTGAGTTCTGATAACTAAGTGGTTTCAAATTATGAGGTGATGATTATGTTGTGCTATGATATGTGAATTATTTTGGTATGCTTTTAATGAAAGGGGTGAAATACTATATGGTTTATTGTGTTTTACATGTGAATGGAGGGGAGTTTTTGAATCTAAACTTTGAAATGCCCTAATAATTTTATTGACACTTGTCTTAGTAATATTTGTACTAATTATTGGTCTGGTGTTTTACACCCCCTAAGGCTGCAGGAATTATGATGTCACCGTATATTAGAAATGAAATCAAAGCTGTTTTGCCCGCCAACCTCCCAAGAAATCCTATTGATGAATTATGAGTGAATTCTTGGTAACCCACAACTGTGCTTCTTTGTTAACCATAAGGATAATGTATAAATTGCGGGTCGAAGGATTATGGTTGTGTATGTGGTATGAATTGGCATTGGAACTTGATACCACTATGCATTAGGAATTAAAACCTTCAGGGATACCCTCAGTGGCCAAACTTTCAGCGTAAAGTATTGACCAAGCTTTGAATGCAGAAGTTGTTGGATGAAATTATGATAAAGAAACATGAATGGATTCACAACTTGTGTTTTTATACCATGAGTCGTGCATGAACTCATAAGTACTGCCACTATATATTGGATTGCTGATCAGAGGCCACAAACACAAGTATTACCAATGAATACAATTTATAACTCATATTGATGGTCATGCTATACTTCCCCAAGAAGTCCAGACCACTGGAAGATTTGTACAAGTTGTCCCGTGACTCATAGGTCACACATTATGAATCATAGTTTGTCTCATACTAATGAAGCCCATATATAATAGACCACTGGGATGATAATACGAGTCATACCACAAGTCATGACTTCATATCATGATTGATGGACCCTATCATACTGCACTTGTGTCCAAAATTTTATTTTCTAGTTTAGAGGATAATATCACACCCGCATGCACCATGCCTCCAAAGAAAATGGAAAAGTGAGGTAGAACCTCAAGGAGGTAAAAATCATTAGATTAATATCAAGGTTGAAAGATCAAAATACAGACTTCAAATCTAGTGGATCATAAAAGAAATACTACATACCCAATCCTTAGAAATACCTCATACAAAGAGGATTAAGAATGAATACTAGGGCGAAGATCATATGCATGATGGAAGAGAAAAGACGTAACACTTTAGAGAAATTGGGATTAGAACCTTTCTTATATCCCTGCCAAATTTTGTGGCTTTAAGAAAGGTCATGAAATACATATTTTCCCTAGTATGAAAAGTAAGAAGGCTCCTCAGATAATGCCAATGGAAGTAAACATGATGAAGAGGATTCAGGCA
>JBDJHY010913435.1:0-14757 GCA_039654485.1 Withania somnifera
CTGAAACTAAGAATTTCACTTCTTAGCCTCGCCATCTTCCCAGATGGAAAGAAATGAATCAAGAACTTCCTTACTAAGTCCTCCCATGTATGTATAGAGTTAGGTGGTTCTATAGACAACAACCTCTTGGCTTCCCCCAATATTGAGAAGGGAAACAGTGTGAGTCTCACATAATCCGCTAAAACTCTTGTAGGAATATAAGTATCAATAATCTCCAAGAAATTTTGAATATGTTGTTGGGGGTCTTCATGTGGGAGACCAGTGAATTGCCTGTTGGAGTGCAACAATTGAACCATATTCTGCTTAAGTTCGAATCTACCTATGGGAGCGAGCTTCTGGATGGCTAAGGTAGCATTGGTGGCTTTAGGAATAGCCACATCGCGTACTGATCTAGGTTCTTCCATCCCATCTGGTACTACTATAATTGGTGGATCCAGTGAGACGTTTCAACCAGACAGTAGGAATAGTCTTGCTCTTTGCTGAGAGTGAATGCCAAGTTTCTTTCTTGTGCCAGATTACCTGTAATAGTACCTACAGAGAAGTGAAAAGGCTAAGATCAAGTTGTTAAATGATTTGGACAATAACAAAAATCACTCAAATAAATCAAAAGCGAACTAATTGCCAAATCCCTGGCAACAATGCCAAAAACTTGTTGTCTGCCTAGCACACACAAGTATACGTGGTCATGTAAGTAATATAGTGGCTCTTTACTAGCCGAATATCTAACCTACAAGGACTTGGAAATTATGAATTAGTTTGGCTAATAAAGCTATATGAGGACATTAACATTAAAGTATAACTTTAGAATTAAGGATAAAGTATCACCTAGTATATAATTAAAGTGCATATAAGGTTAAAATAGATAAGTGATGGTAGAACTTGGAATAATTGAAGATTAAGAGTGATTCTGGGGCTATGACATTACACACACATGTAAGGACTTAACTTAATTTAAGGTCTTTGATTTGCCGATTGTAGAGTTAGGGGTTGAAAGTATGACTAGGGATTGATTATCCATTAGTTAACAATTAATCAAGCAACAACTAACCCCGATTAGAGTGTTTCTCACTTTTCATAAAAGCATTAAAACTATCTTCCCTAATTTACCCAAGAGTAGCAACTAAGTACACGATTATGTATTTGTTAACTAGTTATATTACTAATCTCGGATTAATGTTAATAACATAAGCACACTTCTTCTATTCCCATTCACTCACAAGATTATTTGATTCAACAACCTAGCAAGCATAAGAATTGCTTCTAACAGTGGCCAACAATTACAAACACCATTATAATAAAATAGAGGAACAATCGGTTAACAGAAAACCAAAACTTTATATTAATTATCATCCATACATGGTGTATGAACCAAAAGCCCTAAAACTAGGGTTTTTAGTCCATACAACACATAATTACTATGAAGTTCATTGATAACAAATACCGTAAGTAATAGTAAAAATAGTCTTCACCCTAGGGGTAATTGTGATGTTTTCTTTCCAAGTTCTCCCTCCGCCAATTGTGATAGCCTCCTCTTTTGATAAAAGAAGAAGAATAATAATTGAATACCTAATTCTGCCCCTAAAGGCGCCTCTTAAGGGTTGCTGGACTTATTGGTGGCCCCAATTTCCCTTACTAAGCCCAATTAAAAAGCCTTCAGCCATCTTACGCCAAGCTGGGTCATGATGATCATTATCGTGATCAGTGTATTTTTCTTTGAATTAATTATGCTCTTCTTGGCTTGCCTTCCAGTTTCACTACTATTCTTCCATATTCCTATATAATCCCGCAAAAAGTGCTAATCACATTAGTTAGTGGTGTTTTAACATAATAACTAACAAAACCATCACAAACTACATAATTATCCTCAAATCAAAGCTAATTTATACGAGTTAAGTGGCTATATGGTAGGAAAAATCTCCTAAGATCACATGCCACAAATCGAATATAATAGACTCTAGCAAACAATGAAGCCTGACCACCTCATGAACATAGAACTTAACTAATCTCTCTGCATCCCAAGTCGAGTGCATCGACAGGAAATGAGTTGATTTGGTCAATTGATCAATGATGAACCAAAATGAAATCATGGCCTGTAGAAGTGTGGGGAAAACCCTAAATAAAATCCATGGTGATCTGATCCCACTTCCACTCGAGAATAAGGAGTCTCTACATCTTATCTCCAAGTCTTTGGTTCTCAAACTTTACATCCTTACAGTTCAAACACCGAGATACGAAGTACACTATGGCTTTCCTTATACTGCACCAACAGTAGTGTTACCTAAAATCTGGATACACAAGTGAATATAATACCTTAAGCTTTGAGCCTCACACAACAATGTCTGAATCAAGCCACCAACTTTTGAAATTTCTAGGCGTCTATGAACCCATAATATGCCATCATAATCTAACATATCCCAACTGAAATCACCTATAAGAACACTCTATCTCATCTGAACTAAGAAGGGATCCTCGTATAGAAGAACACTCTATCTCATCTGAACTAAGAAGGGATCCTCATATAGAAGAACACTCTATCTCATCTAAACTAAGAAGGGATCCTCATACTGAAACTGGTGAATCTGATAAAAAAATTACAATCTGGATTTGATATGGGAACCAACCCACTCTAGAACTAAAAGACCAACATAACCAGCATGGTGGCAAAGGATCAAATGTCCCGAGCGAACGACCTCACGGAAATAGAAATAAAAGTAAGGCTAACCATACTCATTTCCTTCTGGCTCAAGGTATCAGCAACCACATTTGCCTTGTTCAGATGATGGAGAATTCTTAAATCATAGTCCTTCAGCAGTTCAACCCACCGATGATGTCTCAAGTTAAGCTCCCTCTAACTCAGAATATACTGCAGTCTGTAGTGGTTTGTGAAAATCATACAATGGACTCCATATAGGTATTGCCTCTAGATGTTGAGTGCAAAAAACTACCTCTGAAAACTCCAGGTCATGGGTAGGGTAGCTGCACTCACCACCTTTGACTAGCGACACCCGTTTGAGGAAAGGAACTAAACCATCACCATGCACCTCTAGTAACAATAGGGTCCTTAGGCACTCCTCGAATACAACAATTTAATCATGGAGGTTTTTAACTTGTGCTCCCCACCACCTATTGGGGGCAATCCATAGGAAATTATCTAACAGCTTCTGAACCTCGAAAGCGGGTAAAGAAAGATTTGGCACTACTGTAGGCGTTGAGGCACTAGGAACAGCAGGAATCAAAAATAGAATAGTCGGTGGCACTGGCGGTGCTACTAGAGTTATGGATACTGGGGGAGGTTATTCACCCTATTCCTTTCCCTGAGTAGATGACTAGGGCCTATCTTTTGATGCCACATCGAGCTTCTGTAGGATAGTGGATCTTTGAGACTTTAATACTGTTGTTGTACAATTACTTGTTACAATGCAAGAGCTCCTAGTAGCTACATAGTAGCTGGAGTAATAGAAATTAGTTGAGCATCATCACCTATCCCCCTAACAATCCGGGGGAGGGTCTCGATGTACGAAAGAACCTCTAGTATGCACCATCTATGAAAGATTGAAGAAAAACCAAGTTTATAGAAATAGTATGAATACCAAAGAACGAAATGATTCAAAAGATGAAAGATTTCCTAAGTAACCCATAGCCTCCCAAAGATCGGATTCGGATGTCTACACATCGATTCGTAGGACTCTATTGGCTACTTTTTCTAATGCCAAAAAAATCGATGAACCTAGGCTCTGGTAACGCTCTGTCATTACCTAAATCTTGGGTCATGAGGGCGTCTACAATCCTCCAGTAGACAAGCCTATCGATAAAACCTAGAGCTACTCGCAATAGGCCATAAATGCTAAAGTTTAACAACTCAAGCAATAACATAACTATTAATATACAATAGGGTAAGAAGGAAAGAAATATATACAACCCGAACCCCAAAACCTAGTGTTAGCGGAAAATGGAGCTACTAAATAGAGTACTTGAAAGAATAATATAAAAAATAGACTTACAAAATAAACTACACAAGGACTGCTATGAACCATGTTATGGCAGGTTAACCGACGTGGGAACCACGATCATCTCGAATTTCAAAGATTAAAGCAATCTTCATAAATCAACAATATCTGCGTAATACAATTTCAATAACCCCTAACTATATCTGCACCACGAAAATGGTAAAGAAAGTGCAGAATAAGTACCAACATGGGTATTCAGCAGGCGTCATAGTCCAACCACGCTAAAATAAAAATGCGATTCAGAAATGGTGAGAATAGTAAAGCAAGTATATAATAGTAAGAAAATAGTAATAAAATTGCTAAAGAGAATGACCAACTACTCTTTAGAACCCAAAATCAAAAATAAAAGGAGCTTACTTATGACTGTATGAATCGTAAGTAGACATGCATAAAGGTAAATTGAACTAGTAAGGAATAAGAAATAAAAACACAAAAACCTACCTGACACCCTATCCCGTCGGCAGTTACAAACTGCATAACAAAACCCACTATGACTTATACCTTAAGCCATGTGAGCACAAACAACATTAGAATTAATGCATAAGGGTGCTAGAAAGTAAATCGACATGGTGCCATATTACACCAAGAGTCTCTTCCCCAATGATGCCAATCCCGAGGGCTACGCCCCAATAGTCCAAAATGAAAGCATTAGCCGTCTAAAATTAACAAAATGCCATAAATCAAGAGGTCATCTCACAATGCTCTTCATAAAATAGCTTAATCATCAATAAGGTCTGTGGTTGCCCTGCTGCAAGGGGAAGACAAGAACATATAGCCCATCACCCTCTATGTCCCTTTATGAGAACCCTATAAGAAAGTAGAAGAATAGTAGTCTACATAATCAAGGCAAATAACCTAACAAACCTCCAGCGCATCCAACCAAACAAAAATGTATAATATAGTAGCCTAATATAAAGTAAAATTAAACTGAGCCCACTTTCACTTAGCAATAAGGAACTCTGCATCTCATCACTCAATCTCCGGTTCACAAACTTTAAGTGCTGACAGTTTAAAAATTAAGACACGAAGGATGAGGTGGCTCTCTCAAACCTTACCAGTAGTAGTGTTGCCTCAAATTGTGATACATCCTTTCGTTACCTGGGTGAATAGAATACCAGGAGCTTTGATCTTAACGCAACAAGGTATGAATCAAGCCACCAACTTTTGAAATGGCTAGGTGTCTATGACCCTTAATATGCCATCTGATTCTAACTTATCCCAACTGAAATCACGCGAAAGAACACTATATCTCATCTAATCTAAGAAGGGATTGGCATACTGACGTTGGTGAATCTAATTAAACAAGTATGATTTGGACTAGATATAGGCAATAACTCTCTTTGGCACTAAGAGACCAACCTCACCAACATATTGGGCAAGGAAAAAATATCTCGAACTAAGGGCCTCTCCAAAAAAAAATCTAGGCTACCTAGACTCACTGCCTTCTATCTCAAGGCATCACATTTCCTTGGTTAGATGATAGTGAATGCTCAAATCACAGTCCTTCCAATAGCTCAACCCACCTCCGATTCGTCAAGTTAACCTCCCTATGACTCACAATATATGGAAAACAATGGTGGTCAATGAAAATATCGAAATGGACAATACAGGTAGTGCCTTAAGATCTTCATCGAAAAAACTACCACTGCTAACTCCAGGTCATGGGTGGGGTAGTTGTACTTATGATCCTTCAGCTGCCTCAATGCATAAACTATGACATAAACCTGTTGTATTAGAACCCAACCCAATCCAATAAATAAAGCATCATAATATATTGTAAAAGGACAACCCTAAAATGGTAGGATAAGAACCGAAGAGGTAGTTAGCAATTCTTTCAGCCTCACAAAGTTGCACTCACACTCAACTGACCACTATAAGGACACATCCTTCTATGTTTGTCTAGTCAACGGGGCTTCGATAGAAGAGAAAGTCTAAACAAATTTAAAATATTACCTAGATAGCCCAAGAAAATTTTTTATCACTTTGATATAAGTAGGCTGAGGCCAATCATAAAATGCGGCTACCATAGAAAGATCAACACTAAAGTCGGCACCTCATAAAATATGACGTAGAAAAGAAACAGAGTCTAGAAAAAACTCACACTTTGAGAACTTATCATAGAGCCTCTCAGTCTTCAAAGTCTGCAAGATGACCCTCAAGTGCCCCTCATGCTTTTCTCAGCTCCGCGATTAAACTAGTATATCATTTATGAAAATAATCACAAACGAGTCAACATAAGGCCAGAACACATGAGTCATCAAGGTCATTAGTTATCCCAAACAACATCCCAAAGAACTAATAATGCCCATACCTCGTCTAAGAAGATATACCCGGAAATCCTCAGCTTGAATCCTCACTAGTGCTAGCTAAATCTCAAGTCAATTTTAGAGCATATCTTGTCTACCTGAAGTTGATCAAGTAAATCAACAATACATGGGAGGGATACTTATTTTTAATTGTTACATTTTTTAGCATCATAAAACTGATACACATCCATTGAGAACCGTCCTTTTTCTTCACAAATAACAATGAGCACCCCATAAATAAATGCTAGGATGGATAAAACCCCTATCAAGAAAATTCTACAACTGAATCACTAAACCTTGAAGCTCAGTTATGGCCATATGGTAATGAGTAATAGAAATAGGACTGGTGCATAGTTCAACCTCAATAGAAATATGTATATCACGCTCATGTGGGAGGCCAGGAAAACCGGCAGGGAAAACATTAACAAATATTCCAACTACCGACAAGGATTCAGGGGAGGAGGACTGAATGGTGACATCTTTAACATGGGACAAACTGACATCGCAACCTCAATCAACTAGTCTACAAACTGACAGAAAGAAATAACTCATATCGAAGAACAGCTAGTGGGACGGTGCCATAGTAGTGAGGGTACACCCGGGACAGACAAGGTCAAAGTCTTGGCATAAGAATTGAAGACCGCATGATACTAATATAACAAGTCGATGCCCAAGATCACATCAAAGTATAACATATCCAACTCTATAAATTCACCTGAGTATCATGACCCTGAATAGTCACCACAAAAGACCTATATACCCTATCCACCACTAAGGTTGCACCTTTAGGGTAGATACACTGAATGATAAAGGTAATTTCTTGGTACAAACACCCAATTGAGAAGAAAAGTTACCGAAGTAATCAAAGTAGGCATCCGAATCTAATGAAACCTTCAAAATTTGATTTTGAGTGCGTTTTCTAAGATTTCACTTTCAAGTTCAACCATTCCAAGGTTAATCCTCCAAAATAGAAAAACTGAGATAACATGAATATAGAACTGCTAGGGGACGAAATTAATGGTCCCAACAAGTCATAAATGGGTTGGGGAACCTAACTGAATACCCTAAACCTAGAAAAATATAAAAGGCAAGTAAATGAAAAAATTGGTCATTACACACTTCGACCAAATCGGCGATGTTGGTTGCTAATTTGGCGATTCACCTAACGTACAGGCTGCAACTTTTTCTTCTTTTTACTCTATTTTCTGTAGTATTTTCCATATTTTGTACTTATTCAATAGTCAAGTAGTCTTAATGGAATTTCCTTTTGAAATGACATTAAAACGAGTTAAAATGCTATCAAAAATGCATTAAAAACATGAGTTCTTACTCAAAATTAGCCTTAATGAGTGGTAATTTATTGGATCATCCACAACGAATACCCAGTATAAAATAAAGTAAGATGTATCCTACCTAGGCACTGAAGACAATCTTTAGAAGCATGCTATAAAGTCAAAAAACCATGAAAGAGCTTGAAACTACGCGAAACTAGAAAAATAATGTTTAGAATGTCAAGATGAGTAAAATAAGAACCATATTGCCATATGAATAGATAGGTTGGAATCCAAGATAAAATTGGACAGTGGGACCTGTAGCCTCAAAAATTGAAAAAAAAATCACCAGCATATAAAGCTCGACCCAAGGAATGCATGGTACAAAACTATGCTCAAACTGATGCAATATGTAGGATAAATAATCCTGAAAAGGTTATGTACATGAAAAAATTTACATGAACCAAGAGTGATAAATTAATGGAATTAACAATAGAATATTATGAAAATTTCTCACAACGAACCCACAACTATATCAGCCTAATCTTCAATATAACTAGCTTATTCCAAAGCCATGGTCAATTTTGAGAAAACAAGGTGAATGTTGGATTTGAAATGTGAAGCCCATACCATGGTTGTAGTGCCCTGTCGAGAACGCAAAGGGCTGGGCTTGCTAGGGGCTCGCAGCAGCTGATTCTCTGTAATTGTAGAGAGGACTAGATTATCTATCTCAGGGTACCCTCTGCAAATATGGCCAAGGGCCTATGAAGGTAGAGGTCACAGAATCCAAGCCTTTACGATCATAGCCAAGGGCCCATGAACGTGATGAAGGCCGGGACATGCAACTTTAACAGATAAAATATTTTCCAAGGCCAAGTAAAAAATTCCCTTGAATGGTATCGAAATTATTTCCTATTTTACAAAAAAAAAAAATTACAGAGAAATAATACACAAAACATAACTAAACTAAAGAAATCACCATACGAGATTGCTTAAGAAAAATAAGGCCCTGAACAAAAGTAATCCAAAAGATGTAAAAAAGGTAAGAACGAAAAGGACCTTCAAAACGAGCTGAGTCACCTTAGGAAGCCTACAAATGACCCTAATATAAAGAATTAAGATATTCTAGAGTTGATGTAAGTGTCAATATTCTGAGTTGGCACTTCAATCACAAGTAGAGGGCACCGATAAACTTCTTAACTCCAAATTAAATGTATTTCAATAAACAAGCTAAAAATAAAAATAAAAACCTAGGATATGAACCAACATTCCTACTAGACAAAATTCCATTTTCAAGAACTAACATAACTATCGTAATTTGATTCAAAGTGGGTTTTCTACGAGATCACTCCCTGGTTCCAATATTCTGATGTTAAAACTATTAAATAGCAAAACTAAGATAACATGCCATACAACTTCTAAGTATTTGAGCTACCAGATGTAGAAAGTTAATTATTACTTGGTGATGCTACCAAATCACTCTAAACACTATTGTAATGCAGAAACACAAAAATAACCATAAGGGTACTTACAACCACAAAAAGGAGTTCTATGCATAAAACTCAAGAAGATAGAAATACTTGAAAGCTTGAACAGATAGGCATATTAGGCTTGTACATCTCTCCTCGTAACCTAGGACGCCTCTACAATCAGATGATGAGACCATCAAATTTTTATGACCAAAATCTCTTGGAAGTAGGTCATCTCATATATTTTTCAATATTACCCTCACGCTGCTGAACATAATCCAAACAGTCGTCCAATTGCACAGTCATAAAAGGGAACATGTGAAGGGTGTGGCATATCGCGACAAAACATCAAAACATAAAAAATTGAGTGAACTAAAATTAACTCTAGATGTAGGGATCATCTATTAGCAATCAAACCAACTCTCCAACTCTCTGAGTAATTTCATATGGCCCGATGAACCTAGGATAAGTTTTCTCCTTTAACCTAACCTCATAACACCCACCATGGGCAACACCTGCAAGAAGAACATATCACCCACAAAAAACTCCAAAGGCAAAAGAATGGTCTGTGTAGCACTTCTACGTACTCTTTATTCCCGACAATCTACCGTGGATAACTCTTACCATTTCAAAAGAATCATAATGAAAATATAATATCGGGGCTAAGCCTCAACACTACTAAACCAACCAATACGTAATTTGTACCACTAACCATAAAATGCCTCAAATGGTGCCATTTAGATGCTGGGATGGTACCTGTTATTATAAGAGAACTCTGACAAGAACAAATGCTGATTCCAGCTACCTCTAAAATTAAAAACACTATCATAGAGCAAGTTCTGGAGCATCTAGATAGTTCGCTAGGACTGACCATCTATCTGAGGGTGAAAAGCAGTGCTTAGGTTCACATATGTACCCATCTCTCACAAAATGGTCCTCTAATATAGAGAAGGGAGTAGCAACCCTCTGCCACAGATGACAGAATTTTGCACTCTATGCAACTAAATAATCTCTTCAACATTTAGGATACGAATCTCTCTGCTTCCCATGAGGATAAATTATGCAAGAAATGGGTAGAATTTTTCCATCGATCCATAATGAACAAAATGTGATCACAACCTCTCAGAGTAGGGGGAGTCCAAAAATTAAATCCATAGTGATCTATCCTACTTACACTCATGAATAGGGAGATGTTATAACTCACAACTAGGTCTCTAGTGCTTCTATTGAAAGATTAGCCATGGGGATACCAACTCTACAATATCACACTATTACGCTACCACCAGTAGTGTTTATCTTGTCTAAACACATCATTTTTATGCCTAGGTTGATAGAGTATGTTGAGTAGTATGCCTCTCTATGAATAGTTTGAACAAAATAACCAACCCACAGAACATAAAGAGGACTACCAACCCATTGGACACCAGCAAATTCAATAACAGAACCATTGTAATCATCCCACAAAATCAACTACCAAATATTGACAAAAAGGATAGAAGGATCCTCATAATTCACTGCTAAATCTAATAAAAAAGAGCAGGTTTTGCCTCAATATGAGAAAAAACTCTACTAGTATCTGAAATATCAAACCTGACTAAGCTATTAGACAAATACTAGATATATAAGGCTAAATGTCTCTGTAAAACTTGTAAGGAAACCAAATTACCATGCTAATTGCCTTCCGGTCAAGTCATCTGCAAGCACATTATCCTTGACTCAATGGTAAATTATGTTGATGTCATAGTCCTTCACAAACTTAATTCACCTTATATATCTCATATTGAGCTCCCTCTAGTTCAAGCTTTACAGCATGCTATGATGGTTGGTTAAAATATGACAATGAACCCCATAAAAATAGTGCCTCCAAATCTTAAGCATCAAGACTACCACCGCTAACTCCAAATCATGGGTAGGGTAGTTGCACTCATGAACCTTCAGTTGCAGTGAAGTATAATCAATGACTCAACTCTACTGCATCAACACACAACCCAAACTAATGCAAGAAGCAATATTATATAAGGAAATCCCTCGATTGGAAAATGGTTCTAAAATAAGCAAATCCTTGAGCCTCAAGAAATTGTAGTCACACTCATCAAACCACTGGAATGGAAAATCCTTTTGGGTTACCCTGGTCATAGGAGCTTCTGTCGAAGAAATGTCCTGCAGAAACCATTTGTAATAACCAGCCAACTCAATAATGTTATGGATCTCAGTAGGGGTTGTAGGCCAAGGCTAGTCACGATATACAACAATCTTCGCTGATCCATATTAATACCCTCAAAAGACATAATAAACCCAATAAAACAACCTAGTCTAACGGAAACTCATACTAAAAAAAGTACCATAGAGTTGTTTAGTCCTCAAAGTTTGTGGTACAACCCTAAAGTTCTTCTCATGTTGATCTCGACTCATTGAGTAAACTAATATGTCATGAATGAAAAATGATTACGAAGGACTCCAAGTATAGTTTGAGGACTTGATTCATAAGATCCATAAAAGTTATTAAGGTATTATTCAAACCAAATGACGTGACCAAGAAATCATAATGCTTATATCTAGTCAAAAAAACTATATTCAGGATGTCCTCATCCTAAGTCCTCAATTTCTGATACCCTGATCTCAAGTATATTTGCATAAAATAGATACACCCTAAAGATGGTTGAAAAGGTCATCAAAACAACTTAGGCGAAATAGGGTTCTACTGGGAAACCATGGATTTTTGATATATAGTAGAAGATACTTATTATTAATGGCAATAATTTAATTAGGGTACATATAAAGAGTCTCATCAATATTCTTTAAAAGCAACACAAGAGCACCTCATAGGAAAATGCTAGGGTTGACAAAACCTTTGGAAATCAAGTACTGTAGCTAAAAACATAGCTCCCAGATCCATATGCTTTGATGTAATCGAAATAATCCTTGTTACTACTCAACCTTAATATAAAAATCGATATCCCACTCAGGTAGGAGGCTATGAAAATTCATTAAGAAAAGCATCAAGAATGTCAGGAATGATGAGCACTGACTCATGGGGAGGAACAACACTCACATTTTTAATAAAAGATAAGTAAGATAACTAAACCCTAGCTATAATTCTATGGGTCTGAATACAGGAAATAACATACACTAAGGGTGACTATGATTACCCTAACATACAACTGGTGGTACACCTAACACAGATAAGGTAATGATCATAGAATGGAAAATCTAAAATTATTGTAAGGGGATAACCAACCATTCCCAGTATCAAATCAAAGTCAGTCTTATCAAGAGACATAAGATCATCTCAAGTGTCTAATTCCCGCAAAGTAACAATGTAGGACCCTACATATCATCCAATACTAAATACGTACCTATGATAGAATACAAACTCATAGACATAGGTAAAGGCTCATAGAACACCCAACGAGGAACTAAATAACAAACATCTAAGGATAAGTAGAACTAGGGACAAATAATGCAAAGAAGGCTTGCGGGAATAAATAACATACACATTATCATATCATTAAAGGACTTTTTTTGGCTCTATAAAGTATGACATAAAGTTTATAGGGTCCACTACCATGTTGATATCCCTCCCGATAAACTCTTTTTCCCTGATTGCCCCCACCATGACCTCCTTTAGCTTTTGTCTTATATAATGACCCTCATGGTCATTTATGATAAATACGCATTGGCTTGCATCTTAGAGAATTGTAGTAGTTACCCTAATTCATTTATGACTCTCTGGGAACGACAGTTCGGATCCCTGGCGACTCAGTTGAGAAGTATTTCAAATTCCCTGTTTTAGAGCCTAAAGTTAAGTATTCGTTGACCAAAGTCAACTTTCCTTCAATACGACCTTGGAATTTAATTCTGATAGTTCCATTAGCTTCAGAATTCTAGAAAAAGTCAAGATTTACCTTAAGTTTGTATTTTGGAGGTTTCATTTGCAAGTTATGCGCATTTGTGGAAATTATTTATGTTTTAGCCTAAAAGCGGAGTTTGTGTGGAAACTCGATGTTTGGAGTGTCGGATTAGAATTCTGACGATTTCGTTAGGTCTGTAATGATGAATTTACACTATGAGAGGTGTTGGTTTATTTTTCTGGCGTGTTGTTGTGAATTTGAGATGTCAACGGAGAAATGCTCCTTTTGGTTTCTGGTGTATCTGGTTTTTTTGGATGTAAATGACCTCCTATGGTATTTTCGTCGATTACATTGAGTCCAAAATATGTTTTCCACTCAAAAATAATATAATTTTGTTAAATTTGGACTCTGTTTTAGTTCTGAAACTTAGTTGGATATCTCGACAATGCCTATCTCGGCAAGCATACTCGGGGTCCCGGCTGCAAAGCAACCAGGAACCCCAGTCTGGTACCCGGACACCACCTCATACCCCGATCACCACCCCAGACCCCAAACACCACCCCGAACCCCGGATACAACCCCGGACCCTGAAAAGCCCAATGAGGCAAAGACTTCTCTAGACTCGCCTCAACGTCCTTTCTTTCCTCCTCCTTCTCCATATAGGGTATTTTTGGCCCAGATGGAGACCCTTCTCCCATATAGATGTCTTCGATACTTAGTTTTATTTTCATCTTTTTCATAATTTTCAGATTTGGGCCCAAAGACCCACTTGGGCCTTGACCCACCCAACAACACTCTATTAAAGGTTGTAAAGCACCCCTTTGTCCTCATTTCATCAAAATATTTTCCCCAAATCAGTTTTGATCGTGAAAAGTTATTCCCAACCAGATTTTCAAGATCGATAAATTTTAGAATAGTTGTTCTTTGATTCTTTAACGTTTTTGGGTAAGTTTTCTTCCTTCTCTACCTTTGAATTTCTAGTTTCCACCATTAATAGTTTCAAGCTTTGGAAGTGATGAAACCATGTTTATATACTTATATATTTATGAAATTCTTCATTTAATTGTGTATACATTGTTCATAATAACAATTATATGCTGAATTTCCTTCGGCAAATTCGTAAAGAAAAGGGGAGACTTTAACCCCTTGTTGAGCGATTCTTTGCTGGCTATTTTGGAGCCCTTCCCGAGCTCGGATTGTGCTCAAATTTGGTCCATGAGTTCATGGTAGTGTTGGGAATGCCTTGGTGAAATTTATTTTTAGTTTTGGCAAGCGGGCCCTGCAGACCCGTTTTAGGCCTGTTTAGGGCCTGATTTTAGGCCTAGTCCAGATTTTAGAATAAATTATGTCGTTAGACTCGTATTAGTATATATAGTTCATTGGCATAAGTTTCAGATCGATTGAAGATCATTTGATATCAGTCGGAGTGCAATTTTTGCATTTTCGCAAGCTTTGTCGTCGGACGACAAATAGGTTTTTGTGGGCTAATTTTGGGTTTATGGCTTTACTAGTTGTATTGAATAACTTCCTTGGCATGCGTAGCTAAGTTGGATAGTATCCCCGTACCTTTATTTCATCCGTTGATTGTTGATATGGTTATGTTGATATCTGTTTGAAATAGGATCGAGATTTTAGTATTTATTCAGTTGCTTGTATAGGGCATAGGTTGTGATTACAGCATGCTATCTATGTGGATTATGTTTATATGCTACTTCATCTCTATTCATTCATGACACGGAGAGACCGAGCTATAGCTCCGATAATAGTGCATTGGGACTGGGTAGTATCACCACTTGATATGTGAGCCTTGAGGGCTAATGTTGAGATTTATGATATGATGATGATACTTCATG
>JBDJHY010913544.1:0-14757 GCA_039654485.1 Withania somnifera
TGATCAACCCAAGTAGAACAAGCCCCAATGCAAGCAAGAATACGACTAGAATCCGAGAAATCAAGTTTGACTAGTTGGTTAGCCAAGGACTAGTTGTCCAGAGAATCTGAGAAATTAAGTATGACCAGTTGGTTAGCCAAGGACTGGATGTCCAAAGCCAAAAAACTCTTTGAAATTGAAAGTGATGTCAAATTGTCCATGCTCACTGGTTTTCTACTTAAGGTAGCCACTGCCACTTTTTCCTTTCCTGGATGATACAAAATAGAGATATCATAGTCCTTTAGTAACTCAATCCATTTGCACTATATTGAATTAAGCTCTTTATGAATCATGATATATTGAAGATTATAATGATCATTGAAGATCTCATAATAAACACCATATAAATAATTCCTCCATATATTGAGCATGAATATTACCGTCGCCTACTCCAAATCATGAGTGGGATAGTTGTGCTCATATGTATTCAACTATCTCAACGAATAAGCAATCACATAACCCAACTATATTAGAACATAACCTAAACCAATACTAAAAGCAGCACAATATATGGAGAAACCCTTACCATTAATTAGCAATGTCAACACTAGAGTAGGAGTCAAAATGTCCTCAAGACTTAAAAGAAGACTCACGTGCATCAGACCACTTGAAACAAACCTACATTCTAGTCAATCTAGTCAATGATTAGCAATGGAGGTAAAACCCTCAGCAAACCGTCTATCGTACCCAACTAACCCAATAAAATTGCAAACTTTGATAGGAGTAGTCGGTTTAGGACAAGCACGAACAGTTGTAATATTTACTGGGTCTATCATAATCCCATCCTTGTACACCACGTGTCCTACGAATTCCACTAACTCAAAAAAAAACTCACACTTCGAGAATTTTGCATACAATCGATGATCTCTTAAAGTCTGGTGCATAATCCTTAAACGTTGCTCATGCTCCTCTCTACTCCATAAGTAAAGTAGGATATCATCGATGAAAACAATAACTATGAATCCAAATAATGCATGAACACATGGTTTATCAAATCCATAAATGTTGTGGGGGTACTAGTCAACCCAAAAGACATCACTAGGAACTCATAATGGCTACAATGTGCCCTAAATATTGTCCTAGGGATGCGCTCTACCCTAATTGACAACTATTGATATCCCAACCTTAAATTAATGTTAGAGAACATGATTGAACCCTAAGGTTGGTAAAAAAATCATCAAACCTCGGTATTGAATACTTATTCTTCATAGTAAGCCCATTCAATTGCTAGTAGTCAACATATACGCATTGTCATGACCCAATTTCTCAGGTCATGAGGGCACCTACATCCCACCGTAAGAGAACCACCAAAAGAAATATAGAAGGCTAAAGTAATAAATAAATTAATAAAATAAATAAAGGTATAACACGCGGAGATCTAGTACAGTAAAAGAGTTTCCCAAAACCCGGTAAACTAGTACATGGAATCTAAGAAAATAAATACAAATTCTGAAGTGAAAATGTAATATCTTTCTACAACAGTTCAAATGACATAAATGGAAGATAGAGAGAGGTAAAGGCAAGCTCTGGATGCCAGAAGACATCATCTACCTCGAATTAGGATAATCAACAGTATCAGGTATTAGTGGTCTCGAATTACGATAATCAACAGTATCAGGTATTAGTGGAGACCACTCATGCTCGAGTCTACACCAAAATATGCAAAAGTGTAGTATAAGTACCAAAACAACAGGTATCCAGTAGGAATCATAGGCCGACTGGGCTCATATAAGAAATAAAAGCAGTAAATAGAAGATATGAAGAAGTAAGTCACAAAAATCAAGGGAATAATTATAAGCAAGTAATGTTAGCTGAAGATAAATAGAGACAACAATGAAAAACAATATATCTAGTTAAGAACAATAATGGTAGAACCCAAATAAAAGAATAAAAGTGTATTTGAGGACTTGCAAAAAATGATCGAGTAAGGGGAATAAATAAGGGTAGTGTACTGATAACCTCAATAAAAGACAAAGGAGGCATAAGTAGATGGATCCCACACATAAAAAATATCTGCTAGCCAAGGAAATTCTAGGTACTACCAAATAACAATCATAAATAAAGATGGAGAGTAAATAAGCCAATAATTCAAGTAGTCACTCTCAACTGTTAGCACCCTATAAAATACTAGAAGCAATCATCAAAGAAAACAAGTGGGAAACTAACACAAATATGAAGCATGCAAAAGTAAATGTGTATGCTCCTCCTCCAAATGGTTGTATACACGACTCCTCCAAATGGTTGTATACACGATAAGCAGGACCCATGGAAGGAGATTTTCCCATACCTACTACTCCACCCTAAACCCCTCCCCCGGTTGCACTACATACTGGCACTGATTCGAAAAGCTCCATAGTGGGGATCACACCGCATACTAATAACTATCATAACGGGGGCTCATACTGAATATCGTAACACAAGCTCATAATGTATCAAGTCTCGAGTTCCCATCCGTAACCAAGTATAAAGTCAATTGAAAACTCAATATACATGCCCAACTACTATCAGGACTATCAGGTAATGGATAATACCCAGCATCCGACATTGGTTAGAAGCAATAAGTAATAGCAAGGTCATGTACCCGGAGCTAGGGTTTAGGGCCTAGACTAAATTAGTAGAAAACAGTAGCATCCAGCACCCAAATGACTATCAGGTCTTATAATAATTTAAGAAAATCATAAAATAGTTTATTTTAGTAAAGAGTGTGCTTAAAACCTAATTTCATATTAGGATTATCTAGTAATATGAAAATCGATGTGATCATCTGTGATTATCAAAATCTCAAGTAACGCAAGTCATCACTATCCGAAAATAGGCCTTTAAGGCTAAATCAATATCTAAAAACGGGATCAATAAGGCCACTCAAGGTTCCAAAATCATCAATAGTTGGCTCTTGGACATAAATGGTTAAACCAATGTATAAAATCTCAGTAACATGATGATGACATACATGAATGATAATGAGCACAATCACAGTCAAAGATCACAAAATGTCTTGTCAGCCCTACACAAGATTGGAATCACTACAGCAACATAATTATCCAAATCGATCTACGAGACTCACTGATATTCCAAATTATTCCACCATCTATGTTCAAGAGTCAGTCAAACCACTCAAGGCCACAGGGTAATATATAATCAATTACAACACCAATACGTAATCAAGAATCAGACTAATAAGTGGACAGGGTCAAGGGTACCAACCTAAAATTCCCAATCCAAGGATGTGAAATAGTATTATTACTTCCCGTACAAGCAAAGTCTAAGATTGTAAGTCATATCCTACCTGGCCACCGAAAATAGGCTCGCAAATACCAAGTAGAATATGCCTGGACCGCTCTAAAACTCCAAAAATGCACAAATGATGTTGAATGATCACGAAACTAGTAAAATAATAATCTACACATTAAAATGAGTCAAATAATACTCATAAAGTTATAAAAATAGTCGGGGTAAAAATATGAGTCAAAATGGGCCTACGGGCCCACAAATCCTAAACTCGAACAAAAGGTATTAAAATATTTCCACATCGCAGGGAATCATACCCAAAATTTGAAGGTAATATAAGCAATAAATAAACTAGAATCCAAGAAATAAAGTAAGGAAAAGAGTAGGAAAATTGGGGAATTTATGGGGAAATTGAAGTGAAAAAATACAATTTAATGATGGAAATGATTAAAATAATGCTTCCCAAGATCAGTGATGAAGACCCATGAACTAACAATGTCTAAAATAGTGTTTTAAGATGAAGAGGAATGAAAAAATGACTGAAAAATGGATTTTTGAAAAAATTTATATCTTGGACATTTTACTCTTTACATTGCGTCATGTTGATCGCGATCATGTAGAAGAAATTAATGAAGGACCGCAATTGTGTGAAGACTACCGCGATCACGAAGATAAAAGACTGGTCAATGCAAATAGTCAAAGCTACGCAATCGCAATGCACCTACCGCGATCGTGAAGGTTTAGGGATTAAACACTACGGGATCGCAAAAATGGGACCGCAATCGCGATGAGTAAATGGTTGGCACTAAATGAAAACATTTTAACTAAAATTTGGAACTCAAAATGATAATCTAGGATGGGTTCGGAACCCGGTGAACACAAACCAAGTAGGAAAATTGTATGAAAACAACATTTCAGATCAAACGACACATGAAATTTTGATCCGATATTATTTTGATGAAATGTTTACAAAAGTCAATCTTCAGCCTAAATTACATAAATTTCAATCGAGTACCAAAAATGCGCTCGGCTAACTCGAGGCCCAAACAAACACTTCACCCAAACCAAAATCGACATTCTGGAGCTAACAGCACAATCGAAATTTCAATCTAAGGCTCCGATTAGAAAATAACCCCTTAAGCTCCAATTACAAACTAGAAAGTTCATAAAACACGCAAAATGAGATAGAATAGCAATGATGGCTTCCAAACACAAACCAAGAGTTTGTCTAGACTAAAATCCATGTTCTGGAGCCAATGAAATCATCAAAATTTAGTTTCAATTTTGTTTTCAAGGAATTTTGACTGGAGCCAACGATATCAGAAGTTAAGGCCTTAAAATATAAAAACTGACATAATGACCAACCGAACGACCTGGACACCCAACCACTGGTCCTGATAAGTCATAAATGACTTATGGCCACTAAAGTAAAGCTCTAAGATAAAATAAAATGCAAAAAATGCAAAACTGACCAGAAGGCTCATTACATGCATAGAGTCATATTTGTTCTTAACAAATAGAACAAGAGGACCCCAAGGCAAAACACTAGGCCTAATAAAACCCTTATCCAACAAGTCATGAAGCTCAATCTTAAGCTCTCTCAACCTAACTGGAAATATACAGTGAGGAGAAATGCAAATTTATGGTTCCCCGCTCTAAATCAATGGAAATATCAATGTCTCGCTCGAGTGGTAGGCTAGGGAGGTCGGACGGAAACACATTACCAAATTCACTAACAATAAGGACCGACTAAAGGAATAAAGTATCAATTCTAATATATAAACATAGGCCAGATAAGCTAAGAAACATCTAGAAACTAACTACCCAGCCTAGATCAAGAAATGATCCACAATAGTGCACGAAAAAGAAAACCTTGCCACTGAAAACACTGGCGACCGACTGAACAACCTGTAATGGACCCCCTTTAACTTGTAAATATGGTTCAAGACCTTATTTCACAATAACAACCAACCAAAGCCCTACTATTCCTTAGTTGCCCACAACATAGGTAAACAGTGAAGGCAACAATCCTGTACAATAACAACCAACCCGATCTATGTTGCTCAAGACCAAGAAAACAATCTTCGAACCCTTCAAACATCATCTGACTCATGGTAAAACTAGCACACTCACTAATTCTACATACTAACACTTTTATATTTTCCTTATCAAGCATAAAACTAGGAACATCAACTTTTAATGTAGTATCAATAGTCCAAATATTCCACAAATGGACTTCCATTGAAATACAAAGTTGTAGAAGTGTCATGGTCAGGAATGATAGAAATCAACACTCTGAGCACCCGAACTATCACATTATGGTCTACCACCTAACTTGAACAATGACCCGTGCTAGAAAAAGTTGAACAATCATAACTAGATACTCTGCGAAAACCCCATCAAAATAGAAAATCAAGTACAAACACAAGACCAAATCCTCGACGTACCGCTCCTACTTCCAAAGCTAACATGACAAGACTGACCTCCTGATTCTCAAGCCTCGAATGGATTCATTAGAACTCTTGAAAAGAACATGACTAGACCTTAACGTAATAAGGAAACCCTTATGATGGTAGCACACCTAGTTGATCCCACAACAATCTGAAACCCCTCAACTCAAGCCAATATGGTTCTGAATAACTTAAATACCCCATACCAAAATCATTCCCTTCACCCAAACCAAGCTATCCAAACTAAAAATTGGTGCAGGCCCAACTGATGATAAATACCTTTAATGTGCATAAAAAATATCCATATCCAACCTTTCGGGACCCAAACGATAGTCGTACCAATCCTATTTCCCTAGAAAAGTGGATCCTAGCAGAACATAGACCTGCTACAACCAATATCCTTGATCTTAAAATGAGATGCCTTAGCACAAGACAAGCCCTAGCGACCAGCAATACGAACCAACACTACTACGGAAAATCCATAAGGCATCGTTCAGCAAGAACATCATGTCATACTATACCAACCATTAGTAAGGAGTTTCCCTCCAAAATATACTAAACTGTGACTCTGTAACTGAAGAAGCTATTATCAATAACCTACCAACATAATACTATCAACCATGTAAACAGGAGATAAACCCGGCAGCATGGAGACTTCTGGAACCTATCATACTTACCACACTACTATTATGCCACTCAACTCTATTCGAACAACTGCAAATAGAGTTACCCAACTCAGTACAAAATTACTACCAACCCAACTACCCCAACTTATCAGTGAACTATCTCAAATCTACCAACAAAGGTATATAGTGATCATCTCATAGAAAACACATCCCCTAAAAAAGCTATCTAATCGGATCTAACATCAGAATTCACTACTAAAATAGGATAGCTACAAAGTAGAAAAAAATAGTCATCAATCCACGACTCACTATGCAAGAATAATATAGGCAAATAAAATAGGAATATAGGCATAACCACCAAAACAAAGTCAAATAAAAGTTGAACCAGCTAACAATAGCATGGAAGAGAACCTGGATTACCTCCCCTACAGCCTCGCCTCTACAATAGTTAAGTAATACCAGGCATAACCTACTCATGACCTGATAGAAACTGACACCAATCACCTGCCTCACCATACTGAGCATCACCATGGGTATCTACCCTGGTACAAATATCACCCTTAGCCGATGGGAATACTAACTCTGTGGACCCTAAGTTGATTGAACTATAGGCTAAACTACCCCATGCTGGGGGAAAATCTCTAACACAATGACCTACAACCCCTTACTCAAAGCATGACCAACCCCGAGGGAAATCCCTAGCATAATGAAAGGAGGTACCATACTAATAGCACAATCCTAACGACTTGCACTGATAAAAATCTTTTATTACACCAGAACGTCCATCCCAGCCTGAATCCATAAAAGGGTATCGCTCATAATCTTCTTGAAAACCCTGCACCCTAAAATCAAGTTAAACCTCACCTGAGGCTTGTAGTACTATCTGACTGTTTGTGGTGCAATTTAAACTATTTGCTATGCCATTTGAATTGTCCTATCAGGCTGATCTATACCTCCCAACATAGTGTCACCTACACCACTCGCCTAGAGAGAACTCTAATCATGACCACCATAAGCCTCCTAACATTAATCCTCTAGAAACCTTGTGTTTCCAACAACTTAAGAAAAAGTGTCCCTCTACTATCAGGGAATCCACTACTAGACGAAGTGTCAAATCAACCCATCAGTTAACCTGGGAAAACTATAGTAGTGCGCCTAACAAACTCATAGAAACTAGCCTCTTACTCTGGGAAGAACAACTGCCCAACTCTAAATGCCTAAACTCACCCTACACTTATGAACTACTCCACACACTGAGGGATACCCCTACCAAGGTAACACTTCCAACCAACCTCGAGACCTCAAGAAAAAGTCTTTACAAATTGGCATGACCATAAACCCAACTGGTGTCAAAAATGACAGTAAGTTTATTGGTTACTGAAGCTACACATTCACTGGCCTCTAGTCAGTGGTCGGCTCTAGCCCTATACCCAATCTCGGAGCTCTAGATAGTATGGTATCTCTAGCACGTCCTATACCTCATGATCAATCCCTACCTCATCCCCTCGTTGGATCCCTATCCAATGGCACAAATGATTCTCCCTTGCTTACTAAAGACCTCGAACGGACCATTTGTGGAAGTTGAATTGGTACAAATGAGATTTTAAGAAGACGCAGAGAAGATGAGCGATTTTGAGTCAACTAAGAGAGTTTTTCTTATGAATACAAACTTAGCCTACTGAAGATAAGATACAGACGTCATCATACCAATCTGCGGAACTTTACCAGGCACTTGCTTATACACCACCGACACCGGTGAAACATATGCTCTGATACCAAGATGTCAAACCCTGATTTCTCAAGTTATAATGGCACCTATTGTTCCACCTGTAGGAGAACCATCCTAGTAATTCTAAGCAACAAGAAATGGGATACTATAGTAAGTAAGGCTAAGAACAAGTAGTAATAATAAACAAAAGATGAGATAAGATAACTGGAGTGAGATAATACAATCAACCAAGCCCTCCCAAGACCTGGTATTAGTTTGTATGTGAGCTGCTATAAGTTATGGAGTGCAAAATACCCAAAAGTACAGTATATGCCTCTATTTCGAGAATAAAAAAGAGACAAAATACAGTATGAAGAGATGCAGGAAACTTTAATCTCCCGGAGCTCTCCCTCTACCTTTAAAGTCAGCTAGCCAGCATGATTTGTGACATCAGCAGCGATAACTCACAGTTGTATCTACACCAAGGAAAATGTAAAAGTGTAGTATGATACTAATTGTCGAAGCAATGAGTACTAATGGGACCTAAAGAACCAACGGACGCATAAACGACATAACTACAGTAAATAAGTAAGTCATGGGAGCAAGTAAAATAGCACAGGAAGCTAGTTATACAAATAGGAGTAAGAAGACAAATATTAAGCAAATACCGCTAGCTATGGACACGAAGTAGGTACTTAGGTAAGAGAAGAGTACATCAGGGTCCTTGCAGTAACACAACAATAATAATATGGAAAACATGTAATAGAGGTAGTAAGAAGGACTACGGGGGAACAAGCGGTATGCCGATAACTTCAATGACATGACAAGGGAAAAGATACAACAAGTACTCTTAAGCACAGATAAGACCACTTCTAAAAAGGATCAAGTAATAGCTACATCTAACAACTACAAACATAAGTAATAGAAAAAATACAAGTTAAACTCTTCCAAAAACCCCGCCTGCTAATGAAAAGCACAAGCAGGGCATGCTTACCCGCCAACATCCCATACTGTCAGAGGGTTTCAAATAAAAAAACAAGTGCAGGAAAGTAACAACCACAGGAAAGTAACAACCACATAATGAGGAGGTAGGTCTAGGGCGCAGGTGTATGCACCTCCCCCTGCCTGGGTACTAAAGGCAGGGCCCATGTGAGTCATCGACAGGTACCCCTCCGCTAGTTATAGACTACATCAGTAGGGCCCATGGGGGTCTCAAACCACATATCATTAGATCAGAAGCTCGAAGTAAATTGTATCTCATGTATTAGTATCTCAATGTCTCAGTTAATCTGTATCTCAATATCTCAGTATCATAATATCTCAATGAATTAGTGTCACCATATCATAGTATCTTAGGATCCAATATGCTAACTAGGTAAGCTTTATATATTCAGAAAAAGTTGTACTCACCGCCCAGAGCTAGGCTGAGACTCAAATGCCAGTAGTAGTAATAAATGATAGTTTTCGGTGCCAGGGAAGCTTGGGCTAAAACAAGGGGAAAAGGAGTAAACTAGGTGTCGAACCGTCGACCAAGACTAAAATAAGTTCAAATCCCTTATTTATTATCAAAAAATCTTATAGTAACTATTTTAGTCCAATTTATCCAACTATATCAAAAAATGGGCCCGTAAGGCTATAATGTTTTAGAAAATTAATGTTAGGCCTGCAGCACTCTAAAATTCATAAGTTAGGATGTGATCTACATCAGTACGCACGTTACATGAATGTACAAGAAAAAGTACTACAATAATCCTATTGGCACTGTACAAGCTCGGATCTACAACTAATAGCACCTAATAATAAGCATAAACTCGATCGGAAAACCCAAAAAACCAACCCACACATATGCGTTGTATACTTCCAGAGTCACACCTACGGCAACCATAGGGACACAACTAGGTCAAATGCATCATATTATACCGAATGATGCCAAAAATGGAGGTAAAGCAGAAGAAGATAAACGAACAAAGGTCATGGTAGCAACCTAAGAAACCCAACCCAAGGTACTATTTAGTGAAGTTATACTGATGTCCCCAAGTGTAAGCAAAAGAAGACTACCTATCGTTCAGCAAAACTAGTTGTTGTAGTACACGGAATTCAACTCATCTAACTCAAAACAGCTCAAAACGGGGTTGAGATAATCAAAATAAGCAGTGTACACCAATATGGTTCTAACTATATATTTTATGCAAACTACAAAGATAAACAAATTTCGGGTCCAGAACGAGTCTACGAGACCTACTAACCGCACCCAAAAATAAAAGTCTCCATAGAGTTCTCAGCAATACCAGGAACTCATGCTCAGAAAATAAGCACAATTCAAGCGAGAATTGGGCTCAAAATTGGCCAAAGAAAAAGAGAGTAAATGTGCAAAACTTTACAAATTTGAGAATAACGTATAGGATTCACGTACCAAGAATCAAAGAAAAATACTAATTGCCAAAATGAAATGTGCCTCGAAATGCACCAACAATCGCTACCAAGCATCTAAAACATGAGAATTACCAAGATCTAATTAAATAACAAAAATGGATAGTTGGCCATAACCATGGAGGAATTAAAGTATGGAACTTACTCAAACGATGATGGACGCACAAGAACCCAAGCCAAGAAATAATCCTTCAGCACTTAGGTGTGTTTCCCCTATGTTTTAGAGCTTAGAGAGAAGCTTGGGAGAGGAAGCATCGAGAACAAATGACTGAAAAATCAAGGAGAAGAAATATTATCCTGCTAGACTAACATCATCGCGATTGTGTGGACAGTTATGTTAATCACAAGGTTGGGGGATATTGGTCTTTGCAATGGCAAAGGTGAGGCTCATGATCATATAAAGAGAAGGGGAAGAAGCCGTAATCGCAACAAAGACATCGTGGTCGTGATACTGGAAGGGAAAGACCCTCGTGATCACAGAAGAGATCATCGCGATTGTAGTGATGTAACATGCAGACCTTCCTAATTGCGTAGTATAGTGTTGTGATTTTGAAGAACAATATAAGGTTGCACCAGCAGTTGCAACTGCAACAAAACCTAGCAATAACTACACTTTCTGTTAACCCCTCATAATTGGTTCAGAATCTGATATACGCAAATGAATAGTTCTAACATATTTAAAATGACATTCAGACTTTACGCCATAGTTTTGGTCTGGGGTTATTTTAGATAAATGTTGATCAAGTCAACACTTTAACACAAAAATACACAAAATCCATCAAATAGCCCAAAATGAACCCAAAGACCTCGGGAACAGAACGAACACTCTATCTAACCTGAACTCAGTATTCCGTCATTAATGATGCAGTTGGATTTCTAATCAGACACTCCGATCATCGAATATTGACCAAAGTCAAATATTTAACAGCTGACCAAATATTATCTCATCAAACGAGATAAGATGGTACTAAAAGATCTTATACGTGAATTAAGGGTCCACCTAGACCAAATCTGTATTACGGAGCTAGTGGAACTATTGTAACTCAATTCTAATACAGTTTTTAATTAATATTGACTAAAGTCAATAAGTACCAAAGTTCAGGCTCTAAAACAGGAAAAATGAGATAACTCTCAACCGAACCGACAGGAAGCCAAACTACTGGTCTCAGCAGGTCATAATGGCCTAGGGCAACTACTAGAACACTCTAGAATGAACGAAAATATGTAAATACTGAAATGACTGTAAGGGTCATTATATTAAGTTGTTTAACAGTTTCAAAGTTTGAAAGATATGACCAAATAGTTTTTATATAATGTTAAACACTTAGGAATCACCTATGTGAGTGTGAAGCGTAACCCACTTCAAGGAGAATGAGAATAAAAGAGTTGATTCTCTATGCACTCATAAAACCATCAGTGTCCATTGATGAAACGAATAAAACCGTGAAAACCACAGATGGTTAAAGGCTAGTTGTGTGACTTGTATTGTCTAGGTGTAAAATAAAATTTGACGTTTCAAACATTTTATATCTACCGATTGTTCAAGTGCATCCGAAATAAGTTCACTATGAAAAGTTCAAAGGAAAACCTACTTATCCAAATACAATTAATTTTTACTTGTAAATGACATACATGTTTGTATATTCTTCGAAATTACATCCATTTCTCCATTCATGTTGGAGATTATTGGGTTCTATATATAAGAGATGTGAAATATATATAAGGAAAGTGAATATGAAACTGTGGAAAAAAATTTAAAGGAAAATAAAAATTCGAAGTAAATTGGTTTTGCTTTTAAAGTAGAGGCATTTCTCTCATATTAGTGAGAGAAAAAGACTTTTTTCACTTTATATTGAGTTTAACATCTTCATGTTATTGATGAATTAAGAAGAAGATGTTCCTCGCGCTATTGCCATCGTCAGTTGTTCGACTCTGCTTCAAATTTAAATTTATCAAATGATCAATCAAGAGACTATCTTTTGGGATAACATTTATATAAAATTAATTGTTTAGCAATTATTTGATCCAAAAATTAAACTTAAATTTTTCCTCCTTACACGGTTGCATTTGGTGATATACGAGCCCGCATACGCTCTAAACCGACACATCTCTTCAGTTCATTTGAATGATTGAATATGCTAAGGCATATGCGCGCCACATATGCTCCACATATCCTTCCAGAACCTATTTTCATTTGCGATGAGGCATATGGGCCGCATACTACCGCAACATATCTGAAATCATTCAACTTTCATGTGAAAAGTTACAAATTTCCTAAACCATTGCTTCACTTCCCAAAAAGTACTTGTTAGATATAAATATTTGATTTCTCCTTAGATATTGAGTATGAAACTTCTGTCATTCTTTTACATTTCTTACTTCAAATTCTTGTGTTGTTAGTATCGATTGAGTGAGTTCGAAGTTCTGCAGAATTTGAGGTACTACTATTCTGCAGAAGTAGATCGTTTTATCCTGGAATGATATACTCCATAATATCGGGTACTTGAGGAAATAATTTTTAATGACACACTGTGAATTCGATGAACTTGATTTTTTCATCTTACTTCTTGTTTTACTATTTTCACAATAATTTTGAAGTATTTTAGTGTCTAACTCTTTGAATACAGATTTTCTTACAAATAACATGGCCTACGTAGACTTTCCTCTGATTTTCAGCAAGATCATTGTGCAGTACAGATTTCATGAACTTTGAGATGGCCATTGGATAATCTTTAGCCACTGCATAAGTAAACCAAGCTGCTTGACAAAACTGCAGTCAAAGAATAAGTGATTTCTAGTCTTATTTCTTCCTTGCACATCACACAGATTGAATCCACCTGCATATCCCATTCCAAGAACCTATCTAATGTTAGTAATCTATTTTGTATCAGTAACAACATACGAAATATTGTCTTTGGCATGGTTGAATTTCTGAAAATCAACTTCCTCCGATCCACCTTTGGTAAGGTTTCTGCTAATTCTCTGTAAATGGATTTGATTTGACCCCTTTTCTTGCTGTTATTGTTTTGAAATTGAGGTACTATTTCTCTTGTACCATGTAATTTTCTCACCATTCCACTAGCTTGAGTTGGGATCTTTATTTGATCTATCAATCGCACCTTCATGTAGTAGCTATGAATCCATTTTTTCCAGAGTATTTTATTTGTGTGCAACTTCCCAACACAACTTTGCTATGGCTGCCCTATTCCACAACTTTAAATTTGTAAGATTTACCCCAGCTGATTTAGGTGCACAAGATCTCTCCCAAGATAGACCATATAAAACTTCTACAATATGCTTCAATTTCCTTCATCACTTTGACAGGAAAAATAAACAACCGAGCCCAATATGATTGAACTCCAAAGATGAGAGAATTAACCAATTGAAATCTGCAAGCATAAGATAACTTCTTGGCTATCCAAGAGGAGATTTTTGCTACAATCTGATTAGTTAATGATAGCCACTAGGTCAATTTCAACTTTTTTTGCCTCAAGTAAGGGTGGGCAACCGGACTGAGATGCCCGGTACTGTCCCGGTTCGAGATGAAACAGGACGGGACGAGATGAACCGGGTAACGGGACGAGACGGGATCCCTTTTTCGTCCAGGTTCGTCCCGCTCCGGTCCGGTCTAATTTTTTTTTTAAAAAACATTATTTTAAAAAGGTCATTTTTTCAAAAGTGGCCGTTGGGGCAATGGTCATAAACGGCTATATAGCCCTTTTTGACCACCCCATCCCCCTCCACCCCCTCAGCCCTCCCTCCCTCTTACCCCTACAATTTTTTTCTCTATAAATACTAACATATTTCACTCAATTTTCATCAAATTCTCTCAATTCTCTCTACTACTCTCACTATTTATCAATCTTCCATTTTTAATTCTCCAATATTCATTTCAATTACCAAAATCTCTCATTTACAATTATTATTTTTTGTTAATATTTTAAATTGAAGATTTGAATCTTAATTTGGTGCAATTTAGAGGAGCAATCTTCTTCAACTTTTGTCACCAAATTATTTAATTTCAGTTATTTACGTCTGTTTTTACGCAGACATTTGGTACATTCGTTCCACTCTCTCTACTCTTATTATTTTATTTTTATATTTATTAATTTATTATTTATTTATTGTATCTGCTAATTTAATTTTAATTTTAAATTTTATTAATATTATGGATTAGTCTAAAAAAAGTTTGGGAAAAAAGGAAAGTAGTTCTAAATTTTTTTTAGGAAGATGTTAGGTTCTAGTTCATCTTAGCAATCTAAAATTCCTTCATTAG